>JASPKZ010010484.1:0-112744 GCA_030220185.1 Diploptera punctata
AAGCAGATGTGCTACTAGCCAACCAAACTTGGTGGACCAAAATATATAAAATTTAGCTATTCTTACAGTTATATGAATGCAAAATATGGGCTCTACTTTAAGGGAGGAGAGAATATCACGATTATTTGAGAATGAAGTGGTTAGGCACATTTTTAACCAAAAAAAGAGACAATTCCTTTTTCTATTGTTTTGGTTCTACAACTTACCTGAATATGAGCTTTATGTATATATACAGGATTGGTAAATTGAGTCTTTTTTCCAACAGCTTCACTGAAGATAATAATCTGCTCGAACAGGAAAACTTGCAATTCTTTTCCCTTAAAATTAAATGCTGAAGCACCTTCACAGCAGACTAGAGTTTCATTGATTAGCAACCTGCCCTGCGCAGTTATCTTCCCCTGAAACACACAGACATTTAAATATCTCAAAACAAAGATCCAACTCATTTTTAATTCAGTTAAATATTGTTTATTTTTTATTATTTCACTCACCTCATACTTCATAATTCATAGCAGACCCAGGGTTTCTTCACATCTTTTGTGACATTCTCAATGCTGTGTCACGTTCACAACTTATGAATTATGAAGTATGAGGTGAGTGAAATAATAAAAAATAAACAATATTAAAAAGCTCATAGTGTTATTTCCTATCTACATAACTTACTATCAGGTTAATTTTAATTTAGTTGAGTTGTTTCTTGACTCACCTCATACTTCTTAGCTCCCTCACGATCCGGATTTCGTCACTCTATTTGTGACATTCTCAATGCTGTTCATGTTCACAACTGACATCCAATGGTCTCCTCTCCTGCAGACTGATCTCTGTGCCATCTGATGTCTGGCCGATGAACTTCCAAATCAATCCCTCTCCTTATCATTTTGAAATACCCAGTGATAAGGAGAGGGGATTGATTTGGAAGTTCATCGGCCAGACATCAGATGGCACAGAGATCAGTCTGCAGGAGAGGAGACCATTGGATGTCAGTTGTGAACGTGACACAGCATTGAGAATGTCACAAAAGATGTGAAGAAACCCTGGGTCTGCTATGAATTATGAAGTTCACGTTGTGAACGTGACACAGCATTGAGAATGTCACAAATGATGTGAAGAAACCCTGGGTCTGCTATGAATTATGAAGTATGAGGTGAGTGAAATAATAAAAAATAAACAATATTAAAAAATCTCGTAGTGTTATTTCCTATCTACATAACTTAATCAGTTAAATATGTTGACAAAAGAAAAAATTGACAGTCGTGAAAACAGCTGATGATGGTGACAATGGTCGCTGATACTGCAGCACTGATACAAAGAAGTATAAGGTAAGAAGAAATCACGATTCATTTAATTCTTAAGAAAAAAATATGTTTGAACCGGGGGTCGAACTCTGGATCTCTGACTCTATAGATCAGTGCTATAATCGTTATGTCATTCGAACTTTTATTAGCAATGTTAATATAAGGTGAATTGTGTAAGTGGAAAGAAATTTGACATTCGCATCGGAAGTCCGAATGGCATAATGGTTATTGCACAGATGTACAGAGTAAGAGATCCGGGGTTCAACTCCTGGTTTGAACATCATTTTTATTGACGATTTTTATTATTAATTTAACACTTCTCATAGAAGGATAAATTATATTTGAAGAGAAAAATTTTTCTCTTCAAATATAATTTATCCTTCTATGAGAAGTGTTAAATTAATAATAAAAATCGTCAATAGAAGCCCTACTGGCTATAAAGTAGTGTTAAATTCCCAATAAATGTCTTCTTAACTAAGAAGCTGCCATTTGCAAAGATAGAAGCTATGGTTTCAAAAGCATTTGGCGCGAGGGAATTACAACGTACATAAGAGAAAAATTTGCGTCTAGATCACAACTCGCCTCGGTAGCTCAGTTGGTAGAGCACTTGGCCCGGAAAGCCAAGGGTCCCGGGTTCGAGTCCCGGTCTAGGCGAAAATTTTTCTCTTCAAATATAATTTATCCTTCTATGAGAAGTGTTAAATTAATAATAAAAATCGTCAATAGAAGCCCTACTGGCTATAAAGTAGTGTTAAATTCCCAATAAATGTCTTCTTAACTAAGAAGCCGCCATTTGCAAAGATAGAAGCTATGGTTTCAAGCATTTGGCGCGAGGGAATTACAACGTACATAAGAGAAAAATTTGCATCTAGATCGTAACTCGCCTCGGTAGCTCAGTTGGTAGAGCACTTGGCCCGGAAAGCCAAGGGTCACGGGTTCGAGTCCCGGTCTAGGCGAAAATTTTTCTCTTCAAATATAATCATTTTTATTTCTAAAATAAAATTAAAATTCAGTGCTATATTTTCTCAATAATTTTAACTTGTGTATGTTGGCAATCCTGAATTACCAACCTATAAATTTGTGTCAAAACTCCACGCTTGTCTTGTCTTTTGTTAGAAATCTGAACTACAGATCAGAATTCCCCAACATAAATTGTAGTGATGTTTTTATTATTAATTTAACACTTCTCACTGAAGGATAAATTATATTTGAAGAGAAAAATTTTCACCTAGACCGAGACTTGGACCCGGGACCGGCTTTCTGGGCCAAATGCTCTACCGACTGAGCTACTGAGGCGAGTTTTCGATCTAGATGCAAATTTTTCTCTTATATATGTTGTAATTTCCTCGTGCCAAATGCTTTGAAACCGTTGCTTCTATCTTTGCATATGGCGGCCTCTTAGTTAAGAAGGCATTAATTGTGAATTTAACACTACTTTATAAAGCCAGCAGGGCTTCTATTGATGTTTTTACACGCTTTATATTAGCTTGACCTGTATCTATCTATATATCTATGTAACGGAATCTTTCAATGCGATTTTCACCCACTTAAAATCATTGGATCGACTTGAAACTTTGTATACTTGTAGAGGACCCGTGACAATACAATAATTTCATATTTATTTTCTAAAATCCTGGCCATAATCATCAGAAAATCAAAAAAAAAGTGTTTTTGTATCAATGTAACGGAATCTTTCAACGCGATTTTCACCCACTTAGAAACATTGGATCGACTTGAAACTTTGTATACGTGTAGAGGACCCGTGACAATACAATAATTTCATATTTTGTTTCTAAAATCCTGGCCAGAATCATCCGAAAATCAAAAAAATGAAAACTGGTATAATAGGTTGCGGACTTGTCGACTTTTTAGTCAATCGTTGTAAGAGCTCAGTTGGTAGAGCAGTGAACTCTTAGTGGTATATAATTTCAGTAATCCATACGTCGCTGGTTCAAATCTGGCTGGGAGGGTTTTTTTTTATAGAAGAGTATTACTTTTAGCTCATACTACAATAGTATCGAATTTAAAGATATTTACATTTTTATCTTATTCTGTAAAATATTAAAACTAAAAAATAAAAAACAAGTAATATTTTTAAAAACTAAAAGAACACGCTTTATTAGAAAACTAAAAAATGAAAAATAATTTTAATTTCCAATACGCTTGGGATAAAATAAAGTGGTCAACAAAAAAAATCATCTCCAACACATATAGAATAAAATTAGAGTTATCAACAAAAAGAAAATAATTTTACCATCAAAAGCGTGGGGTGCTTTTTATGATTTTTACATTTTCTTCTTAGAGAGCTTACTTTTACCAATATCTGTTTATTATCAAATATATTAATTGATATAGAGCACCCCACGCTTTTGATGGTAAAAATTATTTTCTTTTTGTTGATAACTCTAGTTTTATTCTATATGTGTTGGAGATGATTTTTTTGTTGACCACTTTAATTTTATCCCAAGCGTATTGGAAATTAAAATTATTTTTCATCTTTTAGTTTTCTAATAAAGCGTGTTCTTTTAGTTTTTTAAAACTATTATTTATTTATTATTCATTTAACACTTCTCACTGAAGGATAAATTATATTTGAAGAGAAAAATAATAATAAAAACATCAATAGAAGCCCTACAGCTTTATAAAGTAGTGTTAAATTCCCAATTAATGTCTTCTTAACTAAGAGGCCACCATATGCAAAGATAGAAGCAACTATGATGATCTTGAAGAAGATTTTCGGGCTGTAGGCCATGGTCGTGAGGCTTGTAGTTCCCCGACGTTTCGCCAGAGACTGCATCTGGCGAAACGTCAGGGAACTACAAGCCTCACGACCACGGTCTACAGCCCGAAAATCTTCTTCAAGATCATCATAGAAACTCCGGCCGTGAAAGTCTACGTGAATACAATAGAAGCAACTGTTTCAAAGCATTTGGCGCGAGGCAATTACAATATATTAAAGAGAAAATTTTGTATCTAGATCGCAACTTGCCTTGTTAGCTCAGTTGGTAGAGCATTTGGCCCGGAAAGCCAAAGGTCCCAGGTTCGAGTCTCAGTCTAGGCAAAAATTTTTCTCTTCAAATATAAATTATAGTGTCAAGTTTACTAATAAAATTGTATTTTTAATCCTCTAGAAAAGTAATATTCTTTATTCTGCAAGATTAGTTCAAACAAATTTTCTAACTTTTTTATTATTGAAAGTATTGTTGAAACTTACGTCAAAGCCCTGCAAGCGGCCTACATCCATCATGTCGTTGGCAGCCTTGGGCACGACTTGCATCACCTGCATTGCTAGACGTAATGATTCGGTTTCACTCGGCAAATTTGCTCTTTCCGTGTATTTGTAGATGTCTCGAAGCAACAACTGATATTTCATTATTCGCTGAACTGGTTTTATCAGCAAATCACATAACTGCAATTTGTGGCCTAACTTTTGTCTTAAATCCTGTAAAAATTAATTATGCAGCTTTAAATATTATGCACAAACTTTTTCTTACATCAAACCAGTGATTTTCAACCTGTCTTCCCTACACTTATAACCACAGCTCCCCTGGTTTAACCTGGTAACACGTTTGAATTTAGCTTGAACCAGAATTATTATCATAAGTAACGCCACGAGTGATTTCCAAATTATCTATAAATTCACAACTCACGAAGTGAGGAATGAATTTATCTAGAGAATTTGGAAATCAAGAGTGGCATTTGTTAGGACTATTTAACAAAGATCATAAGTACTTTTCTTAATACCACTAAATTTGTACTGAAATTTGAAGTTGAAGTTATGAACTTCGAAATTCCCGCAAATTTTGACCTGATCCAGAGGTTCATCGGTCCACCAACAGAGGGAAGAAGAAGAGTTTCTTCCGATCGACATAACATCAGACGCCAAGAAAGTATTGAAGATGAGACCGTTGTAATCTCGAAATTGCGATCTACTTAGAAAAACAGAGGAGAGGTAAGAAACATTTAATTTCACCATAAATTAAACCTCATGGTGATTAATTCCTGTAAAAGTTAAATTGCAATCTTAGTTGGTTATCACTGATTGTGAACCTATTTGGCAATAAATAATATGATCAAGTTGCAGTGAATAAACATAACCTCACATTTCTGGTTTATTTTCAAACATCGCCATTTACATTAAATATATAAATATTAGTAACTATATTTAAATAGTGATTTGTGAGTAAACAGCTTAATTTTATTCGTTACATAGTCCTAACAAATGCTACCCTTGATTTCCAAATCTTCTAGATAGACTGAAAATCATTCGTGGCATTATTTATGACAACTTGTGGAAAGGAAAACATAATAAAGAATTACAATTACTAGCAGATCTCGGTATTGTCTCACACATAAGGCTTGCCCATTTGAGATGAATTGAACATATTAATAGAATACCAAATAATGGAAAGATGAAACAAATCTGTTTTTAATCTCCAGGAACCAGATTAAGGCAATATAGTCGTTATCCGGGTCAAAAAATGCATGAAAATTTGGTCCCAAATAGGTGGTCATATATTATGTCCTTTTAATGATATCACACTGAACATTTTTATGGAAGCTGAGGGGGATGAAAGTTATGGTGCTGGAAAATTCTAAATGTGAATTTTTAAGGTTAGAACATGTAATTAATTTTCTTTTTTTTTTCCGAAAGTTACATTTTTCATTGCATTGGTGCACTTTTCTCAAAAACCATTTAACCTAGGGTCATGAAATTTTCAGAGCATGTTAACAGGTGTATGTTTGTATGAACCATGCAAGATTGTAAATAAATTTTAGAAAATATTCATATTACGAGGGTGGATCAAATATAAACCGGAATTTGTATCTGGAGACTCTGGTAGCAAACTGCAAAGGTTGCAGTTTGGAGGGGAAGTTGGTGGGGGTGTCTGGAGTAGGGATCTTGATGTGTCGCACTCCGAAGAGCGGCCTCTTGCTTCAGTACACCATGAGCAAGCAAGAGGTACACACATCTGTTGCGCAACGCATTATTATTAAGTTTTTGGCGAAAGAAGGCACTAAACCTTCTGAAATTTTGAGAAGGCTCCATGCGCAGTTTGGGGAAGCAACCCTTTCGAAGACGCAGGTGTATGATTGGCACAAAAAAATTTTAGCGGGCTGGGATTCAGTGGAAAATGAGCCCCACCAAAGACGGCAACGAACAAGCATCACTGCAGACAGCATTCGTGCTGTAAGGGACCTTATTGAGGAGGATCAGCGCGTAACAATTTCTGAAATTGCTTCACACGTTGGAATAAGCTTCGGAAGTGTTCAAGCCATCATCAGTGATGAACTCAAATTCCGAAAATTGTCTACCAGGAACAAAAAAAAATGCATTGGACATCGACGAAAATGCATTGGACACCTCTGGAACATCCTCCTTACAGTCCAGATTTGTCATCCTGTGACTACCATTTGTTTGGGCCACTGAAAAAAGACCTGGGAGGAAGGCGGTTTGGTGACAATGCAGCGGTAGAGGAGTCCGTGCGCAACTGGCTGACTACACGTCATCCCTCATTCTTCAAGGACGGCATCAAAAAGTTGCCAACTCGATGGCAAAAGTGTGTTGGAAATGCAGGAAACTATGTAGAAAAATGAGGTGGTGGTTTTATATTTTTTTGTTAATTCAATAAAATTGTAAACAATAATTGACAGTATCAATAGAAAAGAACTGTATATAGCAATGGAAGAATTTAAAATACCACAGAAACTTATTAGGTTGGTTAAGACGACAATGGAGAATAGTCAATGTCTGGTCAGAATTCAAAAAGACTTGTCAAAACCTTTTGAACCCTCGGACAGATTAAGACAAGGAGACTCACTTTCAATGCTTACTTTTTAACATAGCGCTGGAAAGAGTTATTAGAAATACTGACATCCACTTGAGAGGTACAGTATTCCATAAATCAATACAGGCATTGACTTATGCAGATGATATTGATATTATCGGTAGGACTGAAAATGATATAAGAAAAATATTTAAAGCGTTAAATAAAGCAGCAAATAAAATGGGTCTCCAGATAAATGAAGAAAGAACAGAATACATGGTCTGTAATGAAAATAAGAAATATAAAAGAAAGGAACAACAAATACAATAGAGAATTTTAAATGTGATAATTTGAAAGTTTTGTATATCTGGGATCCAAATTTACAACACTAATGATATTAAAGACCCTCCATGGTATCTTTACCTTGTCGTGGTGGAGTGGCTTGTGTGCTTAAATGATCCTGAGAGCTATGCTGGCGGTAGCATTGCTGCCGATAGGGTTACCCATGCCGGACTGGTCGAAGGTGATAACCCAGACGAAAAAAGTACCTTGGTCGAAAGAGTGATGATCTTTCACCGTAAAAATAGAACCGTCAAGAAATGCGGACATGGGTTCAACTGGGGTGAAAATTTTCCGGAGGTCAAATAGTCCCCCATTCGGTTCTCCGGGCGGGGACTACTTCAGGGAACCCATGCCAAAGAGACGTGCATGGAAGCTTCTTGTAGGAAAGCCAGAGGGAAAACGCCCAGTTGGTAGACCAAGAATGAGGTGGGAGAATAACATTAACTATGATTTGAGGGAAGTAGATTATACAGGGAATGATTGGAAAGCATTAGCTCAGGATAGGGATGTATGGAGAGCTTATGTCCGTGCGGCCATGAACCTACGGGTTTCGATAGTGCCAGTGAGTAAGTAAGTAAGTAAGTAATTCTGGTGTATATTTGATTCACCCTCGTACTTAATGTTTTACATATAAAATAAGTCATTAATTTATTGACGCATACTAACTAGAGCCATACGGCCATAAAAATGCATATATTAAAGTAATAATGCATGGTCACATACAGTGATGATGAGCAGTTAAAATGTCATTGCCATCAGAATTACAGGATATGAGTAAAGTGTACCAATGTAAGGTAATGTAATGTCACATTTTAAAAAAATCTTTAAATTAAAAAAAATCCTCTCTTCATAACAAAGTGTATGTTAACCATTCTAGGCTAAATCCAAAGCAGGAAGTCCCCAGATATACCATACAAATTTTCAGTGTGATATCATTAAAAGGCCATAATATATAACCACCGATTTGGGACCAATGTTCATGCATTTTTTGACCCAGATAACGACTATCTTTGCCTTAAGAGGAAGACCTGAGAATAGATGGTGGGATTGTGTGTGCAAAGATCTTAAAAATGTAAAATAAAGAGTTGGGAAAAGTTTTATATGGAGAGGGACGTCTGAAGGAGGCTCATCGAGGAGGCAAAGGACCTTATCGGCCTGCAGTGCCCTTGAACAAGAAGTAGATTTCTGGTACAAATCTCACTAAATGAAAGTGCCAGTAGCCTCTGCCCGCTCCTGGAATTTCCTTCCTCAAGATATCAGGGGTTGCCGCACACTTGGCACTTTTAAGTCACGCTTATACAGTTACCTGTTGTCTAATAATTAATTTTTCTCCATTTATTTAAATTTATACTATGTCATTCATAATCTTTTTGTCGTTTTTTTATATATCTTGTACATATTATATATTTAATTTGTTAAATTTAGAGTAAATCAAAATACATTATAAATATTAATTGTATTGCATTTCTTCTTCTTCTTCTTCTTCTTCTTCCGAATGCAGTATTGGGTGATGATGCCCGTTCTGCGACTACAAAAACTGATCTTTCCATTGGTTGAAGGGTTGTACTGCATTTATAACATGTAATTGTTTATTTATAACATGTAATTGTTTATGTATAATGTAATTTAGATGTAAGACTATTTTTTTTTGTATTTTTTTAAAACCTGGTTGAGTGGCAGACAAGGCCTTAACTCTGCCAGGTGAAATAAAGCTAAAATAAAAAATAAATAGAATATTTTAGCATGAATAAAGAATGTTACTAACCTCAAAGTATGTTTCAATGTATTCTGACACAATATATTCGGATACTGGTTTATTCTGGCAGTACACAACATACATTTGAAGTTTACGTTCGTATCTTTTGAACAACGGTCCCAATTCTGCAGGCTGATCTACACATTTTTCTAGTGCCTTCAAGAAAAAACTGAAAAATAATAAAATCACAGCAAATATTGCATTTATAGAATCCCCAAATATTTTAATGAATAAAACATAACAATATTATTTATTATATTATGCATTTAGGAACAGGATATTTTCTTTTATTAACAATCAATTGTCATTTAGATAGAATTTTTTATCACTCACCTCATATTGTTCTTCTTGACTATAAACTAGTTTCAGAACATCGTTTCTGTTCCATCCTCAGTATCGTCACGACCATTGTTCAGTCGTCTTGAAGAGCCGTCCTTGGCTCCTTCCATTGGCAGACTGAAAAACCTCGAAACCAGATCATTCTCACCGGGAATTTCACCAGAATGACCTGGTTTTGAGGTTTTTCAGTCAGCCACTGGAAGGAGCGAAGGACAGTTCTTCAAGACGACAGAACAATGGTCGTGACAATACTGAGAAGGGAACAGAAACTATGTTCCGAAACTAGTTTATAGTCAAATAAGAAGAACAATATGAGGTGAGTGATAAAAAATTCTAGCTAAATGAATATACAGTGTGATTCAGAAATATGGCTATACGTATGATTGCATTTTGTGACGAAAATATTATTATTAAAGGAAATATGATGTTATCATTGGAAAGGGAATCCTTCAAATTACAACAATAGAACAAAACAAATCACTTACAACATCACTAAGCAAGTCACTTTATTGCTTCAAACTGTTCGCCGTTTACATCCAAGCATAATTGGCAACGCTTTGGGAAGTCATTCATTGCGTTATGATACATGTTTAGAGGAATAGCTCTAATTTCTTCCTCAATCACTAATTTCAGCATGTCGACGGCTGCAATGCTACGTTAAACTCACGTCTTGCCCGTCTTGCGACCTCACGATCATTAGCATACGTTATTGCACAAGCAGCAATTGTAATTTGCTGTTGCATATTCAATGCCATTTTCACTAATGATGTAAGTTCTACACTGTTTTGTTTTATTCCATTGTTGTAATATGAATAATTGCCTTTCCAATGGTAATTTTATATTTCCTGTAATGGTAATATTTTCATCACACAACACGATCAAACGTATAGCCATATTTATGATTCACCCCGTACATCATAGTGTGAATTCCTAAAATAAGTAATCAATTGTCAATTTCATTACATTTATAATAAAAACATACAAAAAAGTATGCCTGAAATTTAATTTGAACCTTCAGCTGTAGGTACTGATTCTCTAGATGGGATAATAATCAGATAAAACAAACTATCTAATTAATGAAAATGTGGACTTTATATAAACATTGAGAAAAACTAAATATCTGTGTATTGGAGAAGAAATGTAAAATATAAATTTCAACAATGGAGAAGAACTAAAACCTAGTATTGAATGCACTTATTTAGGAACAAAATTAGACCATTCAGGCGATAACACAATGGAAATTAAAAAATAGAATCGCACAAACAAAACAAGCAATAAATGCTTTAAACTCTGTTTGGTGGAGCAAAAATATTACAAAAAATAGAAAATTACAAATATATCAAACCATAATTCAGAGCATTTTAACATATGGTGCTGAAGTCTGGCAAATTCCTACCAGGGAAATGAAAAGAATTTTAAGTACAGAAATGGATGTTTTAAGAAGATCAGCTGGAAAATCTAGAATGGATAGAATACAAAATAAATAAGGGAAATTATGGCTGTACAAGAGGAGCCAGACATCATAGATATTATAGAAAAGAAAAGATTACAGTGGTATGGCCATGTCAAAAGAATGCCAGAGCAAAGATTGCCTAAAATTGTTATGGAATGGATCCCAATGGAAAGGAGGAAGAGAGGAAGACCGAAGAAAACTTGGATAGAAGGGGTACAAGCAGCTATGAATATCAGAGGAATGGAGGAAGATCAATGGATGGACAGAGAGGAATGGCATTTGGTTTCTGGAAGACGGCGGCAGCTGCCATGATACCGGACGATGATGAAGTATGGATTTTCATCAAGTAAACACCAACTCAATTGATTACAAAAAAGTATGCCTGAAATTTATTTTGAACCTGCAGCTGTAGGTGCTGACGCTGTACATGGGATAATCATCAGATAAAACATAAATTACTTACTCTCTATGCCATTCATAAATAGCTTCTATGTTGCCAAAAACCATTTTGTCTTTGCCACCTTTCAAGTCTTCTGGCATTGGAATTTCGCATTCAGGATCCCTCATGAGAGCCATGTATCCTTCTACAACCTCATGGAGGTCATGGACATAGTCCCTCTCTGTATCCAGCAGCTCGCGGAATACATACTCTCGCTTCTGTAACGCCGACGATTCACTACTGCTTTCCGCCCCACCCCCCTTGTCCACAGCGTCCACAAAGCCACACACTGCTGACTCCGAAGTTCCACTTGTACTACCCTCCAACACTTCACACCCATTTGAAGTCTCGCCGACCGTTTTGGAATCTCGATTTAATAAATTCTCGTGATTTTCCTGCAGAGGAATTACAATCAAATGTTAATTATTCATTCCAACACATTTCTTATTTCTGCTTTAACATTAAAATAGCACAGCTCCCTCCAGACACTATTTTCAGTTAAGAGAGGAAAAATTAGCTTGTAATTACATCATACCATCAACTTGTTTGTAACTCATAAGTAGTCTCTATGTAAAACAGCGAATAAAAGTGCAGATACGAGAAGAAATGTCAGAGGAAGGGGCAAGGATGTCCTCTATCACCTACTCTTTTCAACATCTACCTGGAAGATCTAATGAAGAACTGCTTCAGGAATATGGGAGGAAGAAGAATTAAGTGCATAAAATTTGCTGATGATATGGCTTTGCTAGCAGAAGATGCAATGACACTGAGGAACATGCTGATGGAGCTAAATGACAAGTGCGAGGATTATGGAATGAAGATAAATATAAATAAGACAAAGGCCATGATTATAGGAAAGAAACCAAGGAAGATAAACATGAAGATTAAAGATGAGGCCATTGAGCAAGTGGAGAGCTTCAAATGCTTGGGTTGTACTATCAATAGTAACATGAACTGCGGTCAAGAAGTAAAGTAGAGGATAGCAATGGCATAAGAAGCTTTCAACAAGAAGAGGAGCATTTTCTGCAGACCTTTGGCGAAAGAATTAACGGAAGAGGCTAGTGAAGTGTAGCATTGTATGGTGCAGAGAGTTGGACATTACGACGAAATGAGGAAAAGCGATTGGAAGCTTTTGAGATGTGGATATGGAGAAGATGGAGCGTATAAAATGGACAGACAAAATAAAAAATAAAGATGTGCTAGACAGACTCAGCGAAGGAAGAACAATGCTGGAACTCATAAAGAAGAGGAAAATAAATTGGATTGGCCACTGGCTAAGAAGAAACTGCCTGCTGACGGATGATCTACAAGGAATGGTCAACGGAAAGAAAGTTAGAGGCAGAAAAATACATCAGATGATAGACAATATTAAAATAAATGGTTTGTGCAGATACAAAAAGGAAAGCTGAGTTAAGGAAAGAGTGGAGAATGCTGAGTTTGCAGTGAAAGACCTGCTCTTGAGCAGAACATTATGTATGTATGTATCAGCTGGTGGTAAAATGGATCAAGTTTATTTTTAAGAAAAATTATAATATATACTTAATTCAATGCAAATGTAATTAATGATCAAGGAAATTAAGAAGAAATAGTGAATACTAGAATAAATGCCACCTGGTAGAAGAAGAAGAAATTAATGAATTTTGAAATTCCTGAGGAATGTGATTTGATTTAGTAATGGAGGAGGAAACAGTGCTTCACAGTCTGTGAAAAATACTGAAGATGGAATAATTATTCAGAAACCAGTCTAGAAAGAAGACAAATACAAGGTGAGGTGATAAGTTTTTTTGCCATTCTCTGTTTCATAACAGATATTTAATAGTATAAAATATAATTTATCCTTCGATGAGAAGTGTTAAATTAATAATAAAATCATCAATAGAAGCCTTACTGGCTATAAAGTAGTGTTAAATTCCCAATAAAAATGTCTTCTTAACCAAGAAGCCGCCATTTGCAAAGATAGAAGCTACGGTTTCAAGCATTTGGCGCGAGGGAATTACAACATATATAAGAGAAAAATTTGCGTCTAGATCGCAACTCGCCTCGGTAGCTCAGTTGGTAGAGCACTTGGCCCGGAAAGCCAAGGGTCCCGGGTTCGAGTCTCGGTCTAGGCGAAAATTTTTCTCTTCAAATATAATTTAATAGATTATTTCATTCATCAAACAAATGAAATTTTAATATGAAAATAAGAACCTTGAAAAAAAATAGCATGATTATTATTTTAAATCATTTTATATGGGATGTGGAGAAGAATCCAAAGATTTAATATTAGAAGATCAGAAGGGGTATTATAGAGGATGTGAAGAATTTGAGTATTTGGGGGTAATAAAGATACCGTACAGGCCACATGGCCTAAAACGAATTTGTTCATGATGATGATGAAGTAGATAAAGAGGATAAACAAGAAAGTGATATTAAGAACAGAATAAATAAAGGTAGAGCAATAACAGCAATGATGAATGGAGTCTTATGGAACAGACATATAACCAGGAAAAATAAGTTACAAATATATAATTCAATAGTGAGAAGTACTGTCACATATGGAAATGAAGTATGGAAATTCAACCAAAATTGAGAACAAAAATGTATGTCTATGGAAATGAATTTCTCGAGGAGAGCAGCAAGATGTTCAATATTGAAGAAAAAAAAAAGTCATATGAGAAAAAATTAATATTAAATATTCAATAATAAATTATATAAGATATAAGCAATTAAATTGGTATGGGCATAACTATGAATGCAAGAGGAAAAGTTGAACTTTTATAGGAAAATTCACCATGACGTTTAATTTAAGATTTACATTAAAATGTTTTCATCGCCTCACATCATATCCAGTCATCTAATTATACCAGTTTCAAAGCTTAGGTAGCTTCATCTTCAGTAATTTCTTATCGACTGATGCTGACAAGATATTGCTGAAGATGAAGCTGCTTATGCTTTGAAACCGGTATAATTAGAAAACTGAATATGAGGTGAGGTATAAAACATGTTAATTCAAATCTTAAGAAGAAAGGCTACCCAGAAAAACAATGGGATGATGGATAAATCATATTTGAAGAGAAATATTATACGCTAGACTGGGGCTTGAATCCAGGACCTTTTGCACTCTAGGCAAATGCTCTAACCGAGTGATCTACCTGAGCAAATTCCAATCTAAATGCAATTTTTTGTCTTATATACGCTGTTAATTCCTGCGCACCAAATGCTATGAAACCTTGGCTTCTAATCTTGCAAATGGCAGCTTCTTTATTAAGAAGACATTTATTTGGGAATTTTAGATTACATTATAAATCCCGTACAGCTTCTTTCGAATGATTGAATGATGTTCACCTGGAAGAAGGAAAGGAAGACTCGTGTGTGCAAGAAATAAGAATTGGAATGTATTCACGTAGACTTTCACGGCCGGAGTTGCTATGATGATCTTGAAGAAGATTTTCGGGCTGTAGGCCGTGGTCGTGAGGCTTGTAGGGGAACTACAAGCCTCACGACCACGGCCTACAGCCCGAAAATCTTCTTCAAGATCATCATAAGAATTGAAATGTGTACAAGAGGACTGGAGGACATGGAGTGAATGAACAGAGATGAGTGCAAAAGGAAAATAAAACTTTAGGCACACAAATATGTGTAAACATTGAAAATCTGTGTATAAATAAAAATTATTATTGTAAAAGATTCAGATATAAATTTCATAAACCAATAACAAAATGCTAAAATTAACCAATTATTCATTAACTACAAAACACAATCTTATGTTTTTAAGCATCAACTTTATGAAAAGTCTACGTTTGTATATCTGCACAAATATTAATACAGTTGATAAAAACAATGAAAAATTGATCAACATTGGAAGTCATGCTCTTTCTTCCAATACAGCAGCAGATTTTCAAGAAGTCATCAACTTTATATCATAACACTAAATACTGAAAATTAAATGTGCAATATTCTTAAAAACAACACGGTGTAAAAAAAATTCAACATTACCAAATTGGATGTAGTTAGGCAAATCCAGGAGAAAACTTACTATATATTTTGGTTGCTTCATAAAATCATATCAGATTGAAACAGAATCTGTACTGATTCCGAGTTCAGTTCCAGTTGTACTGTAAACAAACTGTATTACTCCACAGACTCTGTCTATTGGCGGAACTGTGGTGCTACTATTAACAACTATATGAGTAAATTGCATACGACAATGTCTCTATAGAGAAACTATGGATTGCTTTAAGACGTATGGGAATTAAGACTATAATTAAAGCTATACAAAATTTATATGACAATTGCATGTCTAAAATTAAAATTGGCAGTAAATTGTCACACGGTTTCACGATAAATAAAGGTCTTCGTCAAGGTTGTTGTCTATCACCGACTCTGTTTAAAATATATGTACATGAAATATTAAAGAATTGGAGGAGAAAATGTTCAAGCATGGGAATTCCTATTTCAAACAACAAAACTTTATACAACTTACATTTTGCAGATGATCAATTGTTAATTGCACAAGATTATGAAGATTTAGAACATATGAGTAGAAAATTAATAGAAGAATATGAAAAATGGGGATTAAATTTGAACATGAAAAAAACAAAATATTTATCAGTTGGTAAACCAGAACAAAATTTAATTTTGGAGTCTGGAGAATCAATCAAATCTTGTAGTGAGATCACATATTTAGGAATTAAAATAAATAAAAATGGGAGTTATGAAGAGGAAATAAGAAATAGAAATAATAAAGGAAAATTTGCAATTGCTTCCCTCAATGGAATATTGTGGGATAAAAATATAAGTAATAAAAATAAAATGAATATATATCATACAATTGTTAAAAGCATCATTACTTATGGAGCAGAACTTTGGCCATTAACAACAAAAACAAATAAGTACCTTTTGGCAACGGAAATAGATTTTATATGAAGGACAGCAAGAATTTCAAGAAGAAAAAAAAATAGGAACTCAGTTATAAGGGAGAAAATGAAGATTGAAGACACTATTTTAGATTATATTAAAAATCAGCAATTAAGATGGTACGGACATGTCCAGCGAATGGAAGAGGATCGACTACCAAAATCTGTTTTGGAATGGAAACCTGAGGGAAGACTAAGCAGAGGAAGACATAAAACCTCCTGGAGTCAGGGAATATGTTTATATATGAAGGAGAAACATCTACAACCAGGAGACTGGATGGACCGACAAAATTGGCTGTTAGGAATCGGACGATGTCAAAGTCATTAATCAACCGATGATCTATCTATCTATGAGTAAATTGTGTATGGAACTGTCATCGATAGAAACTTTGTTCTTAGGCAACATATTATTTTACGGGAAATAAGACTGAACACAAGGTAAGTTGGTACCAATAATTATGAACATCCTCCATTTCTTACTTATTTATGACAAAAATTATATATGGGCATACCTAACTAGATAGTTACACTTTTTGCATGCTTTCAAACGATATCATTATTTACCGGTACAATTTTATTATGAGAAAAATTTAAGCTCCAAGCTCACCTGTAAATTTGGCTGTTATTTTCACCACATACTCAATGGTTAAGATATTTTTCACTAAACTGTTTCAAAATGTTCAAAATTATTTTGTTTCTCTCCACTTTTCACTTTCCTTTTTGATGCTTAACAAATTCTACAGAAGGGCCATTTTGAAACAATTGAATTTCCATCATATTTCCAATAAATGTGCATGCGTAAGAATAAATAATGTAATTGTAATTATATATTTTAAGATTCTCCCATATAACTTATACAGACATGTGTTAGATAATATATATTTTTACTGTTTTCATTTTTTTTATTTCGAGTGTTAGAGGGCGAACTACATTTTCTTACACACCCAAACATAAAACCATTAATCGACTAATGAAAATGCAGTCATACATCTGGTTTGTTTACATTACAACTGGAATTTAGCTCAGAATTATATACAGTTTAAAAAAAAAAATATGTGGTAGCTCTTCTTTGCATAACTACATCTTAATGAATTCTACAAATAAGTAATCTACAGTCTTTATAAAAGAATGACAGAAAAAGCAGAAGAAGCTGTATATGTTTCAAAAACATACACTCTTAAAAATATGTAAATATTGGCCATGTGCTATGTTGTAAGATTTTTATCTGTGTGGTGTAAGAAATTTAATTAAATTAAATAACAATTATTTGTTACATATGAGTTTGTACTTGATAGAAGTATCTACATCCAAAATATTATAGAATATTAACAACTTGAAAATCTTCTTAATGGTCCATGTACTACTTTGGGAAGCAGCAAAGAAGATTTAATGTTTCATGTTTTAATGTCAATTGTTACAGTGGAATTCACCATTAATGACATTTTGAAATGTTTTTCTTTGTACTAATAACTTATATTTTGTAGATGTGTTGATTTAAAAACATTTTCTTCATTTCAGACCACCACTCGAATCGGGTCCCTCCGGAAAATTTTATCCCAGCATGAACCCATGTCTCGCATTTCTTAAACGGTTGTATTTTTACGGTGGAAAAGATCGTCACGCTTTTCGACCAGGGTACTTTTTTCATCTGGCTTATCACCTTCGACCAGTCTGACATGGGTAACCCTATCGGCAAGCAATACTACTCTTTAGGTTCATTTAGCATGCAAGGCACTCCACCACAACAAGGTAAAGATACCATGGAGGAAGATAATAATAATGAATAATAATACAATAAAATAATAATATGTGAATATATAATTATAAAAAATAATGGTAATAATAAAAATAGTAATAATACTCCCCCTCCTCCTTCTCCCCCCCGTCCTCTCATCCTCCTCCTCCTCCTAATTAATATAATAATAGAATTACTAATAATCCTCCTCCTCCTCCCCTTCCTCTCCCTCCTGGTCATCCTCACCCTCGTCCTCCTCCCCCTCCTCCGGTCCTCCCCCCTGTTCCTCGTCCTCCTCCTTCTCCTTCCTAACTCCGCCTCCATCCCTCCTACTCCTCCTCCTTCCTCCTCCTCCCTCCTGGTCCCGCCAACCCTCGTCCCTCCTCCTCCTCCTGGTCTCCCACCCGTCCTCACCCATCCTCCTCCTCTCCTCCTCCTCCTCCTCCTCTCCTCAACTCCTTCTCCCCTCACCAGGCCCACAATGCCCGACAAGTAACCACCCTCGCCCCCGTGTCCTTCCCCCCCCCCTGCTGTTCCCCCCCACCTTCCAATATTATGGATTTCATAAGAAAAAAAAAACCCACCCCCTCATATATGTCATGTACACCATAATGACAGAAACAAGATTCCCAAGAAAAATGCTAAAAATATGGGGAATGTTGGTGTTTTAAGCCGCATGAGAAGAAGCACGGCTTGAATGCAATCAATGTGGATGAGACCTTCCCGTAGATAATTGGGTGCTGAATATATTTGCACCTGGTAATATAAAAAATATATACAAACACGTGAAATCAACTTTTTACTTAAGAGGATCTTGAGCCTATACAAAAAAGAAAGATCTATCAAATCTTTTGTTGGACTGTATGTTGTGTGTGTCTGTGTTTTTCAACCATTTCATATTCATTCTCATCCAAACTACATATAAAGGAAAAGTACAGCTCAAAAAATGTAACATCAAGAAAAAACTCCACTGCGCAAAATCCATGAAATTACAACAAGTGCCATCTATAAAAATCAAACTGAATCTTACGGTTCATAAAATAAAACTACAAAAATATTACTTCATGTCTCATACATTCATCTCATGCATAAAAAAAGAGAAAACAAAAATGTGACCATTCCCATTTTTTGTTCACAAAACACACCCATTCGCTTTCTTTGACGAGTTGTTCTATTTCCTGCCAATTCAAGCGGACGTTGCTCCTTCCAGCGCTTAAGGGAGAGGCTGGACACTGCAAACACACAGATCTACTTCCACGAGACTGCTAAACCGACCCTCCTAGCTACTTACTAACCTCAATTCAGATAATCACACATATTTTCGTGGATATAAGTCCTTTTTACAGAAAAATTCCTTTTAATTTTACACCAGGAAGTAACCTATGAGGTTAATTTTTAGACAATATGAAGTTATATATGCCACTAGCTATCTACCCGGCCCTTCCAATATAAACCCAGACCGGCCTTACGGGTTCAACCCGTCCATGCACGCTCTCTCCTCGTCCACACTGTCAACTTCTGCCATCCGCTTCGTCTTGAAACTAGTCAGTTTACTATCGTTCAACAAGATGAGAACCGTCAGCGACTTAGAGCAGCGCATTTTATGTGTGTAAATGTTATTATAAAATAACGAATCAGCTCGCGCGTTCGCGAGGAATTTAATTCGGAACTTTCCCTGTCAATACCCTCCTTCCAGACGACAATCCACGATCTTGTACTATTTTGAGACCACTGGTTCAGTACAAATAAGAAACAACACTCGAGGCTTAACGGTTCTCAACCGAGAAAAATTAGACGAAATTGACGAAATTTTGTGAACGTTCACCACAAAAATAAATCATTAATTACCCGAAATTAACACACCAAGTTGGGATTTCCATCGCTCCCCAGATCTAAACATGTGTGATTTTATTTGTGGGGTAGCTGAAGCAAAGCGTACAAACAATCCGCACACATTGAAAAATGAAGAACAACATAAAAAGTAAAATCAAAACTTGACAGTGCCCGAATACAGCGTGTAATCTAAATGTGTTTACTCGGTATAAGCCGTTTAACTACGCGGGAGGACAAAACTTCCAGCATTTCTATAAGGTAGAAACAGTCAAGACGGGTGGCAGGCAGGGTGAATTGCGGGAAGAAGAAAGCAATGCGTGCGGTTGAAACCTACGTAAGCCCAGTCCCGGTTTTATATTGGAAGCCCGTTATAAGACTAGCCCACTGTCGAGCCTCCGACAAGAAAAAGAAACCTAGAAGTAATCGCCAATTAAGATGACCTCAGCAGTTGAGGGAGGAAAAACTGGTAGGAACACGAGTAATGACCACTGCGCTAAAATCATCAAATACAACAAGTGCTCATCTAGAAAAAACAACCCTGAATCACCAACATTATATTTCGGGAGTTAGAGGGTCAACAACACTGAGAGTAATAATACAATAGCCAAACAATAAAACTATTAATTTCAGTCAATTCTATTAAGGCAAATTTTAAGTTCTTAATCATAGTTGAAAATTTCTAGGGCATAATACATGCAATGTAGAGATGTAAGTAAAGTAAGTATTACCACTACGGCATAAGGAGGCCTTTGGGTAGTGGGAGGTTAAGGCTCCAATAATTTCTAGACAATCGGCAATTGATGTCAGCCGGGTTGTCAGCCCTGCGGAACGGCCGCCTTTACCCCAGAACAAGCGTCTGGTACTCATTTCCGTTAGAGGCTGAGCGAACCCCAGGGCCATAGTGCCGCCAGAAAGGTTTGGGTCAGTTTTAAAAATCACGAACCCACCGGGACTTGAACCCTCGACCGTCCGGCTTGTAGCGCAGTTCATAAAAATCTGAGCCCTTTTCATAAGCCATTACATTTTATTAAGTTTGGGGGAAAGAATCATATATATATTCAATCTAGGATTAAAGAGAGATTAGGGCTTGCTTGGAATAAAATTGGGGGCATGAAAATTTCAAAAAATTATCGATAATCACGATATGCGAATATGTCCAATGTGCGGAAGCTTTGAAGACAAAATACATGTATTAGGAAAATGTAACGATTTAGAATATTGGACATGTCAGTTGTTATATTTAAATTAATATTGGGAAGTAAACATTATGAGGTTATATCATTAATAGTGAGTGGAGAACATATTTTAATCGACTCACCTCATACATTTTCAAACTTTTTTGATATCGACAGTTTCAGACATATCATGTCCTTCTTCAGTCATAGCTTCCACTGATGAAATTCCGTGATTGTTGATTTCTTTAGTGACATCACCTCTTGTGCTGCCATCTTTCGTTGGATAAAAATTTAATTATAAAGTTTATAATCCCAACGAAAGATGGCAGCACAAGACGTGATGTCACTAAAGAAATCAACAATCACAGAATTTCATCAGTGGAAGCCATGACTGATGAAGGACATAATATTGTCTGAAACCGTCGGTATCAAAGAAGTTGAAAATGTATGAGGTGAGTCGATTAAAATATGTTCTCCACTCACTATTAACATTGTATGAGGTCTTACCTTTAGTTATAAAGTCCTACTACTACTATTACTACATTCTATTTTTTAAATTTGAAAAAATGCGACTTATTCCCAGAAAATACGAATAATTGAACCAGCAGATGCTCACTATAGATAGCTTTATCTAACATCTTCTTTTGTCACTAAAGTATTTTCTTTTTATCAATTCTGACAGATTGGTTTTTAGAGTGGATAAAATAATATCTCTTTCTTCCGTGTTATAAAAAAAAAACTCCAAGCACGACAGGCTTATAAGGCCCTTGGCCTACCATCTGGCTGCTTGCCTCGCGTCCACATGTGTTTAATCACAGAGGAAGACGATCATACGACAGTGTAGGGTGAACATGTGGTCAGCATGTCGAGTCCCCCAGCCGTTATAGCTGGTTCTCTCAACCTGGAGTCGCACTTACTTAGTGTGTAGCTACCCAAATGCCTCACGATGCTGGGTGGGCACCCAGTCCCATACAGACTGAAATTCCATGAGAAAATATCTTCCCCATGGAGACTCGAACCAGTGCAAGTTCCATAGCTCTGCGCCAAGGCATCTTGCCTTAACCACTCGGCTACAGCACGGGACATATTATCAGAAACAAGACTAAATTATTTTGTTGAGTTGTTTCTTGACTCATATTGTACTTCTTAACTCCCTCGCAGATCCGGATTTTGTCACTGTATCTGCCGAAGGAGTTAAGAAGTAGATGAGGTGATACAAGAACAACTCAACAAAATTAAAATAAACCTCATAGTGTTTATTTCCTACCTACATAACTTAAGACTAAATTATATTTGAAGAGAGAAAGTAAATGCTCAGACTGGGGTTTGAAACCCAGGACCTTTTTGCACACTAGTTGAATGCTCTTACCAACTTAGATAAACTTTGTAATATATATATATATATATATATGGTATGATAAGAAAAATAAATGCCTGGACGGGATTCGAACCCGGATCTCTGAGTCTGTACATCAGCGTGATATCCATTACACCACCAGGCGAATCCAATTCAAAACATTTATTTTCTTATATATGTATTATATTCCCCATTATTACTAGATGTCGCGAGAACTCGGTCTTCACTGCCATCTAGTAGCTGACTATAAACAAGTAAGCAAATTAAAGAGAACATTTTTATACTTTATAGCAGTGACGCTTTATAGATGTTATAATTAAATATTTAACATTGAACAATGCAAGCTTAATATGGTATGATAAGAAAAAATAATGATGGCAGTGAGACCGAGTTCTCGCGACATCTAGTAATAATGGGGAATATAATACATATATAAGAAGAATAAATGTTTGGATTGGATTCGCCTGGTGGTGTAATGGATATCACACTGAGGTACAGACTCAGAGATCCGGGTTCGAATCCCGTCCAGGCATTTATTTTTCTTATCATACCATATTAAGCTTGCATTGCTCAATGTTAAATATTTAATTATAACATATATATAATATATATATACACGGTGATTACAAATGATTGGAGCGATTTCATGATTTTATTGTAGCGATCTTATTTGACATATCTTCACAGAACTTTAAAGTTATGTATAAAAACTCATAAGGTTTTTTTTTGTTTTCTCTCGCAGCCGTGTTTCAGCTTTAAACCGAGAGAGCGCAGCAGTTATCAAAGATGGCGACAGGCGAGGAGAAAGCATATGCTGTGCTTGAATTTCATTCAACTCAATCTGTGATAACTGTGCAACGACACTTCAGAACGAAGTTCGAGAAAGATGCACCGAGTGCCAACTCCATTCGGCGATGGTATGCGCAATTTAAAAGCTACAGGATGCCTCTGTAAAAGGAAATCAACGGGTCGTCCTTCAGTGAGTGAAGAAAAGGTTGAGAGTGTGCGGATGAGTTTCACACGTAGCCCACAAGAAATCAACACGAAAAGCGAGCAGAGAGCTGAACATTCCACAACCGACCGTTTGGAAGATCTTGCGGAAAAGATTGAAGCATAAACCTTACCACTTGCAATTTCTACAAGCCCTTACGCCCATTGACAAAGTGAGTCGGTTTGAATTTTGTACACAAATGCAGCAGTTTATGGATGAGGATGGTTTTTGTGAGAGAAACTTGTCTTCAGTGACGAAGCAACATTCTTTGTGAATGGCAAAGTGAACAAACACAATGTGCGAATCTGGGGCACAGAAAATCCCCGCGTTATTGTGCAGCACATTCGCGACTCCCCAAAAGTTAGTGTGTTCTGTGCGGTTTCTCAGTTCAAAGTTTATGGCCCTTTTTTCTTCTGCGAGCAGAACGTTACAGGACACGTGTACCTGGACATGCTGGAAAATTGGCTCATGCCGCAGCTGACGACCGACAGTGAGACCTTCATCTACCAGCAGGATGGTGCTCCACCCACACTTCCATCACGATGTTCGTGAATTTTTAAACATGAGATTGCCAAACCGATGGATCGGTCGCAGTGGAGAGAATGATCAGAAATTGTTGTCATGGCCTCCACGCTCCCCCCGATTTGACGCCGTGCGATTTTTTTGTTTGGGGGTATGTGAAAGATTCAGTGTTTGTGCCTCCTTTACCAGTAGACTTACCAGAACTGCGAGCTCGCATAATCAATGCCTTTGAACAAATTAATAGGGACATGTTACGTCGAGTATGGGACGAACTTGATTACAGACTTGATATCTGCAGAATCACCAAGGGGGAGCATATGGAGCACCTGTAACATCTCAAAAAAAACCTGGGAAGTTGCTCTATGTATCTGTAAAAGTTCGTGAAAATATGTCGAATACTACAGCTACCATAAAATCATGAAATCGCTCCAATCATTTGTAATCACCCTGTATATATATCTTATATGTATTATTTCTGTAATTGAACTGCACCCAAGCACGAGCACTGCTCGTCCGTTATCAGATACTGTATAACAACATTTAATTTGTGAATAAAATTTATTCTTATTCTTATTAGCAAATTGGCAATAGAGAGTAATATTCTGAGGGTTTTCTTAATAAATATGTTGAATCTGTTTCATCTTACCTCATTAAAAGTTATGTTTTTTTGGACATGTTGCAACTTGCCTACATATCATTATCAGCTTCTCCACACTCAAGACTGGGAGGCCAAATGGGTTTAAAATTAATTCCAAAACACAGCCATATAAAATAATGACAACAAGAAGAAAATAAAATTTTACTCACTCTCTTTCCCGGGTTCTCTTCTGTGCCTGACCACGAGCCTTGCGACGACACCAGTATTGGCTCGTTATTGGTTTCATCGGAGGTGGGAAGTGGTGGTAATTCCTCTTCGCCTTCCTCTCCGTTTCTCTTGTGACGAGTAGGTGGTTTCTGGCACAGCAGACGTGCTCGCAGGGACAGAAGTTTGCGTTGTCCCTTGATCTTCTTCTTCCTTCTCAGATCCTTGTTTATTACCCATGTCACATGCTGGTAACTGTAAACAAATCTTACTACTTCAATACAAGTTTATTGTGGGCAATAAAGTAGGAAAACTCAAGATCTTTATAGAAAACCAGATGTAATAAGAACAATAAGACAGTAGCTTGTGTTGTCCCTAGATCATCATCTTTTTCTCATGTCCTTGTTTATTACCAATCTCACCTGCTGGTAACTGTTAACAAATATTACTACTTCAATATAAGTTCATTGTGGGCAATATAAGTAAGGAAACTACAAGATCTTTATAGGAAACCAAATATAATAAGAACAATTAAGACAGAAGCTTGTGTTGTCCCTTGATCATCTTCTTCTTTCTCAGATCTTTGTTTATTACCCATGTCACTTGCTCGTAATTGTAAACAGATATAACTAATTATATTAGTTTTAGTCTGGACATCTTACCTCAATATTAATGTTGATTTGTTCTTGGACAATTAGAATTGTTTTGAAACATGTCCAAGAACAAATCAACATTAATATTGAGGTAAGATGTCCAGACTAAAAATAATATAATTAAAATAACCTCAAAATATAACTTCCTAAAATTAGATATAAACTACTTCAACACATGTTCACTGAGGGCAATATAAGTAAAGAATCTACATGATCTTTATAGCAAACCAGATGTAATAAGAACAATTAAGACAGAAGTTTGTGTTGTCCTTTGATCATCTTCTTCTTTCTCAAATTCTTGTTTATTACCCATCTCACCTGCTGGTAATTGTGAACAAATATTACCACTTCAATACATGTTCACTGAGGGAAATCATAAGTAAGGAAACTACAAGATCTTTATGTTGGTCACGGTGTCTGTGGTTATGTTCCTTGCCTAAAAAATGTATTAATTGCCACTGATTAATTTTACTTATAAATATTAATGTATTATGTAAATCTTGGCCTCTAAAATATTAATTTCAGCCTCTGAGAATCGAGAGGGACCATAAGCCGGGTTCCAAGTGTGGAGATTTTCAGGTTCGTAAAAGATCCTTAAGCCTGAATACCTCTAAGCAAAATTTACCGGCCTCTTTTATCCTAGTAATACCTTAGTTGTCATTGGGCCGGTATGTTGACCACATATCATTGATGACATCTTTACGGAATTAAGAGTAACTAAATTAACTTGGTCTAGTAACTCCTAACAAAGGAGAAGTTTAGGCCCAATATTGGCCTTTCACGCCATTGTAGATGTAGATATGATCTTTATAGGAAACCAGATATAGTTTCTTCCAGTTATATTATATGGATGCAAAAACATGGATCTTACTTTAAGGGAGGAGAAAAGATTATGAGTAAGTTCTTACGAAAATGTTTAGATGAACAGACAGGTGAATGGAGAAGACTACAAACATTCATGATCTTTATGGGAAATCACATGTAATAAGAACAATCAAGACTTGAAGAGTGTGATGGGCAGGACATATGGCATGTATGGGAAATGAAAAGGGGGAATTTCAAGAAAACACTTAATCAACACACCTGACACACCTGTCAAAATATTTGGGTTCTGTTTTTAAGTAATTTGCACGACAGAATGAAGCTAGTTTTAGACAACATTTCAAACAAATCATTTAATAATAATCTTTTAATCCCCAAAATAACCCACATTTGCAAAGAGCAAATTAATTTTGTAATCCATGCCAATCAAGCAATTATATCTCAAGTTACAAGGAAAATTATGAGGAACAGCACAGGAAAGATGAGTTAATCAAGTAAAGGAAAACTTGTGTATGAGAAACAGGATCTTTGAATAGACGTATGAAGTGTATCTACCTCACTGGCATACATCCTTATCCTCAGCTACTGTTTTCCAATCATCCCCTGCATAAACTATTTCCCTCAAATCATGATTAATATTATTCTCCCATTTAATTATTGGTTCAACTACTGGGCACTTTACCTCTAGTTTTCCTAGAATGTGTTTCCATACCCCTCTTTCATTCACAAATTTGTGCCACATTAAACATCAAAATAAAATTATAATTAAAATCTCCATTAACGACCGTCATAAAAGCCCCCCAAAATGTTTTGAATGTCCCAAATATATTATTAAGCACAAATATATTATTTGGCTCCCTAGAAAGTTATTAAGCACAAAAATGTAATTTGGCTCCCTAGATAGTTATTAAGCACAAAAATGTAATTTGGCTCCCTAGAAAGTTATTGAGCACAAAAATGTAATCTGGCTCCCTAGAAAGTTATTGAGCACAAAAATGTAATCTGGCTCCCTAGATAGTTATTAAGCACAATAATGTAATTTGGCTCCCTAGAAAGTTATTAAGCACAAAAATGTAATCTGGCTCCCTAGAAAGTTATTAAGCACAAAAATGTAATTTGGCTCCCTAGAAAGTTATTAAGCACAAAAATGTAATCTGGCTCCCTAGATAGTTATTAAGCACAATAATGTAATTTGGCTCCCTAGAAAGTTATTAAGCACAAAAATGTAATCTGGCTCCCTAGATAGTTATTAAGCACAATAATGTAATTTGGCTCCCTAGAAAGTTATTAAGCCACAAAAATGTAATCTGGCTCCCTAGATAGTTATTAAGCACAAAAATGTAATTTGGCTCCCTAGAAAGTTATTGAGCACAAAAATGTAATCTGGCTCCCTAGAAAGTTATTGAGCACAAAAATGTAATCTGGCTCCCTAGAAAGTTATTAAGCACAAAAATGTAATTTGGCTCCCTAGAAAGTTATTAAGCACAAAAATGTAATCTGGCTCCCTAGATAGTTATTAAGCACAATAATGTAATTTGGCTCCCTAGAAAGTTATTAAGCACAAAAATGTAATTTGGCTCCCTAGAAAGTTATTAAGCACCAAAAATGTAATCTGGCTCCCTAGATAGTTATTAAGCACAATAATGTAATTTGGCTCCCTAGAAAGTTATTAAGCACAAATATATTATTTGGCTCCCTAGAAAGTTATTAAGCACAAAAATGTAATTTGGCTCCCTAGAAAGTTATTAAGCACAAAAATGTAATCTGGCTCCCTAGATAGTTATTGAGCACAAAAATGTAATCTGGCTCCCTAGATAGTTATTGAGCACAAAAATGTAATCTGGCTCTGGCTCCCTAGATAGTTATTAAGCACAATAATGTAATTTGGATCCCTAGAAAGTTATTAAGCACAAAAATGTAATTTGGCTCCCTAGAAAGTTATTGAGCACAAAAATGTAATCTGGCTCCCTAGATAGTTATTAAGCACAATAATGTAATTTGGCTCCCTAGAAAGTTATTAAGCACAAAAATGTAATTTGGCTCCCTAGAAAGTTATTGAGCACAAAAATGTAATCTGGCTCCCTAGATAGTTATTAAGCACAATAATGTAATTTGGCTCCCTAGAAAGTTATTAAGCACAAAAATGTAATTTGGCTCCCTAGAAGTTATTAAGCACAAAAATGTAATCTGGCTCCCTAGATAGTTATTGAGCACAAAAATGTAATCTGGCTCTGGCTCCCTAGATAGTTATTAAGCACAATAATGTAATTTGGCTCCCTAGAAAGTTATTAAGCACAAAAATGTAATTTGGCTCCCTAGAAAGTTATTGAGCACAAAAATGTAATCTGGCTCCCTAGAAAGTTATTGAGCACAAAAATGTAATCTGGCTCCCTAGATAGTTATTAAGCACAATAATGTAATTTGGCTCCCTAGAAAGTTATTAAGCACAAAAATGTAATCTGGCTCCCTAGATAGTTATTGAGCACAAAAATGTAATCTGGCTCTGGCTCCCTAGATAGTTATTAAGCACAAAAATGTAATTTGGCTCCCTAGAAAGTTATTAAGCACAAAAATGTAATTTGGCTCCCTAGAAAGTTATTAAGCACAAAAATGAGTATAAAACTTGTTAAAGTTTTGTTCGGCACGCAGGACTCTACAGGCGCTTCATTACCATTCATCACTAGAATTGGAACAATTACTTCGTAACACGATATCAGCTTATGCCAACGTTCAACATGACGTAAGAGGGAAGGACGTTAGAATAGTTTTCTGTACGTCTGGTTACGGCAACAGTAGAATGACCACTTTACATCAGCTATACAATAAACGCTCCTTATTCCCGGGTTAAAAAATTGCGACACAGTTTCTGTATTCGCGGATCCAGTCGGTATATTAGAAGAATTAGAGTGCTTTTTTAACCATCAGCAGTTTTTTTTTTCTGTAGACAGGTGCCAAAGTGGCTATTACAAATAGTGATTCAAACCAAATGGACAAATAAATATCAAAACAAAACAAACCTTGTTGTCACTAACCCTAAAAATTCATTTTTAAAAGCTGTTGTATTTCACGTGCCGATATGTACTTTGATAAATGCCTCCATCGCCACGATCGGTATATTATTGTTTCAACTTGTCATTCGTTGCAATAATTTTGATTGAATAACACGTGTATCTTGTGCTTTGTTCCCAGTTTATAATGTCGAGTAAAAGGAAAGAAAAATTAGTACCGAAGAGAAAAAATTGGTGTTGCCGCTTAAAGTAAAAATAGAAATGCTTGACCGTTTATACACGTTGGCGAGTCGTTTGTGCCTATATCACGCTGCTTCAATGCTAATGAAGTGTCATTTAACGATTTCGGTATTTAAAAAAATAAAGAAAAAAACATAGCTGTGATTACCACTAATTTTTCCCACATACCTACAACTATTCAAAAAGCTTGAAACTCAAGGTTTGGCGTTGATTGATTCTATTCAATTAATGGATAAAATCCGTCAACTGCCGGAGGTATTACCAAGCAAACTTATGGAAAAGTTTGAAAATATTTCGTACGATAACCCAGGCTTTGAACCTTTGTGTCAAATGAATAGTTTTATAAATGGTGCGGGCGAGCTTTTGCCAGAAATAATAAGCGCCAAAATAGCACCTAAATTCAAATACTGCCCAGTTGCTTCAGTTGGCGTAGAACGGTCCTTTTCTGTTTATAATTACATTTTCTGAGCGATCTTTTTTTTTTCTCTCTTTTTCGTTTACACTGTTTCTTTTTTTATCTTTCTGTTAACTTTATTTTATTCTGACATATAGACACAAGGACAGGACACACACACCCAGACCCAAGGTGAAGATTAAAATCCCCTGCTCGCCGGGGATCGAACCGGGTCGCCGGAGTGGAAGATAGAGACTCTACCGACTACGCCACGGCGACGGACTTTTTTTATACAAAAATATTTATATATTTAATGTAAACAAATGAGAAATGTTATGTTTCACTTGTTTATCACTGCAATCAGATCACATTATTTATTTATTAATTAAATAAAAATAAAACGTAGTTTTATTTGATTTTCATATTTATTATATATTTCAGTGACAGCTGTTTCGGTACACTGTACCTTCTTCAGACATGTTAACAAATTATGAATTGTGTTCCAACTGATCTAAGCAACAATACAACAATATTTATTTAATTGTTTTAATTTAACAAAGGGGATTCATTCAAATCAACTTGAAAATTTAACAGTTTTTTACTACTTTTAAATTTATTAATTTCTACACCCTCCAAAAGATCTAACTTCTTACCCTTATCACAAATATGTAAAATTTCAAAATTTGGATCGAAACAATGATTAAATTGGAATAGGTGGTTAGCATATTTTGAATTTTCTAAATTAAAAACTATTAACACTACGTTTTATTTTTATTTAATTAATAAATATGGATTTTCATCAAGTAAACACCAACTCAATTGATTATTATTTATTTTCCTCTTTTCGCTTAAACTGTTTTCCTTCTTGTTTTACTTTTTTATTAACTTTCTGTTATTCTCACATATAGATACAAGGACAAGACACACACATCCAGACCCAAGTTGGAGATTAAAAATCCCATACCGCGCCGGGAATCGAACCCGGGTCGCCGGAGTGGAAGGTAGGGACTCTACCGACTACGCCACGGCGACGCATAATCGAAGACACAACCTTACTACCGAACATTTGGAACAGTAGCTGATCGTTTCTGTTTACAACAGCAGCAAAATGCAGAATATTTTAATTTGTGAACAAAACTTTTGCCTGATACTGACTGATAATTTATCACTTATCAGAGATAAATTATATTATTAATATATATATAATAAAAATACTAATATTATTAAACGAAAACGAACCCAATACATGCAACCCCCTCTACCAGATCTTCAGTGAAACACCAGTTTTGAATCCTGCCGATGATGGGACAAGTCCCGAAAGCGCTACAGTTATAGGGTAAGTCCGGGATAGATGGCCATACTTTTTTTAATGTTTCAGAATATCGAAGATTTGCAGAATAATTACGTGAACAAAAGTTTAATGGGGTTACTGAAGGTAAATCTACATAATTCCTTATGTTTATGATGAAATATTGGCAATCAGAGTAATAAACTCAACTTATTGAAAAACAATACACTGGCCATCTTTCCCTAGTTGCCAGGGGGAGATGGCCATAGGGTAGAGAGTGTTGATTACTCAGTTTTGAAGTCATTAAATACACTCAAAAGTTATTAAAATAGATCTATTTGTTTATTGCATTTACATTTACATATAAAATTTTTAAAAAAACTAATTGTTTTATAAAATTTACAACTTTTCTTGCATTAAAATACAAATAAAATATTTTTAATCATTTTCGAAGGAAATGTTTCCATAAACAAGTGAATTATTTCAGCTTTTCCTAGTTATCACTTTTCCACAAGGCAAACAAATACCAGTAAAAGTAATGAACGTTTCATGGAGCCACCTTTGACAACTGATACACTGAATCCAGTCAACTGCCTTCTTTGTATTGTCGTAGTCATCGCCACAACCAACAAATTCGTTGGTGAGATCAACAAATTCATCATTGCTGGACTCGTCGTTAAATACGATCCTTTCTTCAGAGCTGGAGCTGCTGCTAGAAATTGATAGTTTTCTAAGAAATGTTAGCTTCGAAACCTACTTACTGAAGGATTTACGCCCATTGCCAGCTTTTGTAGATTTAAACCTCACTTTTTCTATGTTTGTTTTCGGGGGAAGTCAAGAGAGTAGCGTGAAGCTTTGGCCTTTTGCTTGCTGGCAATTTGCTTAAGGATGGTGCCGGTGACAGAATTTTCGTAGGAGTGTATTCCAGGTTAGATTTGGAAGTGCTCGGTTGTGGCTCAAGATTTCCAGGGGTGGCAGAATTAGAATCCTCAAGCGTTATTTCCGTTCGTGTCCTGACATTGATCATCATGTTTTCTCTCTGCATTTGTAGATTCACTTGCAGTTGAATTGAGGAATGCATAGTCAGGAATGGCATCGGGATTGTAAGAGTATATGCCAGTATATATATCAAACAACTACCTGAAAATAATTCTAAGGAAAAGCCGGGAATCGAAACCAGGATCTTTGGGATGGTAGACTTGCTAAAACAGAAGGCCAACTCCCATTAATATACAAATTAATAAAATTAAACTAACAATAAATACTATAACACTACACCGTTGAGACAGTAAAACAAAAATTTAAAAAAAATCAACAAAAATGCGTCTTTAAACAGTTGGCCAACTCTCCCTGAAAGTAGGGTGGCCATCTCCCCCATGTTTAAGGGTTAGATGGCCATAGTGCGGAAAAAAACAGGAGATGATTAAATAAGAAATATTAACTTTCTATTAATCACAGAAGTTCCACTTTACTCGTACAATAAGCTACTGAGAATTATTTTGCAAAAACGTCGCACTTATGTTCACTTCTATTGACGGTCACAAAATATCTGAGCAGTTACAAAACAATAATTAGGAATAAGTCGCCGAGTTGTAACACGAAACTGCCACATGTGTTCAACAATCGGTTACTAGAGTCGAAAGCATACCGCCTACCGAGTTGCTTTCACATCCGGTCATTCCAACATAAAATAGAAGCTATGGCCATCACACCCGTATGGCCATCTCACCCGGAACTACCCTATGATTAATTAAGTTCATGAGACGGACCTTTCAGATGAATATTCCATAATTTTATATTAATTTTTAATATTATTATGCTAATTTAGAAATAAAATATCTAATAAAGTAATAATTACGTTTTTTTTATTATTTGGTATGCATATATTGACTTTTTCATGTAATATTTTAAGCATTTTTCATGCATTTCCAGCTTAAGTTGCATATAATCCGGCCTCTAGTGATTAACTTCCAAACAACAACCAAATGAGGTTAAGCTCTCTAAACAAACTCACCAATCATTTTTGTGCACAAATCCAGCTGTCGATGTGTTCACCACACACTTGACTTCACCAATACTGAAACGCAAGGTAAAGAGTGCGGGGTTTTTCTTAAAGCTTTGCGTGTAGCACGTCATCTCCCCATATCATACGCAAAACCGCTGATAAAATGTTCTCGCCCGGAATAATTCCCGGAAACGCTTTTATACTCTCAATGTCTACCTAAAATGCGTAGATAAATCATAATACCACGTCAAAATGGTTTTTCCCAAGGTATAAATCTGGTTCATTCACCAGTAATAACTCAATGATTATGGTTTACTTTAAGGACGTTATATTCCACAAGTTTATTCTGAATTATATCCAGACTTTCAAGGAAATTAAAAGAGGCCTCTAAGCAAAATTTACCGACCCTTATTATCATAAGTAATGCCACGAGTGATTTCCAAATTATAGATAAATTCACGACTCACGAAGTGAGGAGTGAATTTATCTAGAGAATTTGGAAATCACGAGTGGCATTTGTTAGGACTATTTACGAATAAAATTAAGCTGTTTACTCACAAATCATTATTTAACTATAGTTATTTTAAAATATTTATATATATTTAATGTAAACGGCGATGTTTGAAAACAAATGAGAAACGATTGGTAAGCTTCATTTGCGTCTTTTGTTCATCATCACGTCACTGCACTTGCCACCGGATCATAATATTATTTTGCCAAAGGAACCCAATATTGTAAGAAATGCCGCTAAAATGGAGAAAAAATGAAAAACACATCATTTCTGATGTCTTAATGCTGTAAATATGGACAATTATTTTTTTATGGAATGTTATTACCCTGGGAAAAAATACATTTAAGAAAGTGCAAATAGTGGTTTCCTTTCTTTTTCTGGTGGTATAATCAATTGGTACAAATGTTTTTTATATTAACTCCCGCCAGCGGTATGTGGTTGACATTCCTGCACCTATATATACAATTTGGTAGCCGTATTTGCTATAGTGGGTCAGTCACCTTGCAAAATAATGCTATGACCTATTCAAGAATGTTAAAAAGGAGGTGCTTTCTTTATTATGATAAACTTTAGTTGGTAAATTCTACGCGAAACACGACTGTGATTTGGTTGTAAATCATAAATAATTGTAACGTGATTGGTCATTGATTCCCCATTTGGGGCATGAGTAATAGTCCTAGTAATGCTTTAATAGTTGCATAGTACCGGTAGATGTCTCATTGGGTCGGAATACATTGCGACGAAACAAACTTGGGTCAAATTTTCATTTCGGATTTCAGGTAAACCCCCACTTATAATGACCGGATTTCGTTGATTTTTGGTCAATATCTACCTCGGTTTATTTTAAGAGCATATACTGAGTTTCGTTGTAAAACATTTAAAATTGCGACCGCTAGAGGGATATTTATTTTTTGTTTCAGGTGAACTCCTACACCTAATGGATTTAGAGAATAATACATAGCGACTAAACATTCTCCGTACACGAAAAACTGTATGTACAAATTTCATAACAAACGACCGACCATTTTTTCGAATTTTGCGAGCACAAACATACGCAGGCGCTATATATATATATATATATATATATATATATATATATATATATAACACAAACATTTATTTTTCTATATATGTAGTATTCTCAATTTACACGAGAGGTAGCGGGAAGTCGTTCCAACTGCCATCTAGTGGTCACCATTAACAGGTAAGCAAATTTTTAAAGAGAATATTTCTACTTGATAGCAGTAACGCTTGTATATTTAGATGTTATAACTATATTTTTGACATTTGGCAATGAAGGCAAAGATGATACGAAAAGAAAAATGAATGCCTGAGTCGGGATTTATATATATACTAGAAGTCCCGGCCACGCGTTGCTGTGGTTAAGGTATTCGTTAAATTTTTAAATTAAGTTGCTGTCTTTCAGCAAGATTACTTAAAAACTAATACTTACACACGAAATTAATAATATTGAAAATAAAATAAACACTGAACACACGTAATTATGAAATAATCAATATTTGTAATTCAATTGAAATTCGCGGTTGCAACAAAAAAGCACAGCCATCTGGATCTCTCTTTGTTAAATAATAAACCAATTACCTTACCAATTACCTTACACCGCCATCTGTTAGAATCATATGGAACTCACAGATAATTACACTGCCATCTGTTAGAATCGTATGGAACTCACAGATAATTATAACCTTTGTTAAATAATAAACAAATAATTTGCAATAAAAATAATGCGACTATAAATTTAGTTATAAACTACCCTAAGTTTCAAGTTGGATCAAACTACAAACAGTGTGCAAAATTTTATTAAAATCGGTTCAGTAGTTTAGGATTCCATCGCGGACAAACAACGTGACACGAAATTTTTATATATTAATATATATATATTATATATAGCCTATATTTATTTATTTAGACGATTGGTTACAAAAGCAGATATTTAGTAACCAGATCTCGGAAGTGTTGATCAGCGAGTTATTAAACCTAATTTTGTAACGTTGTTGTCTACAATATTTTATCTGTGTTCAGGGTAATTGCGGAAACGATATGTTTAGAGAAAGGTTTAATGTGGGATTTGGAGGGGAAAAAAAGACACGATAAATCAACAAACACTGATTTTATATTCAGCAATTTTGGTGCTAGTTTCATGTGTGAATTTAAAGCAAAAATGAGCGGACGTGATTTTCACGATTCAGCAGGACAAATTTTAAAATCAGTCCAAGATGCAACTATTAATACACTTCCAGAAAAGTCAAGGAAAGTTTATTTATATCCTTACTCACTTACTCACTGGCACTATCGAACCCGTAGGTTCATGGCCGCGCGGACATAAGCTCTCCATACATCCCTAACCTGAGCTAATGCTTTCCAATCATGCCCTGTATAATCTACTTCCCTCAAATCATAGTTAATGTTGTTCTCCCACCTCATTCTTGGTCTACCAACTGGGCGTTTTCCCTCTGGCTTTCCTACAAGAAGCTTCCATGCACATCTTTCATTCCCCATACGTGCAACATGTCCTGCCCATCGCAGTCTACGTAACTTAACTGTTCTTAATATATCTGGCTTCCTATAAAGACCATGTAGTTCATTGTTATGCAGTCTTCTCCATTCACCTGTCTGTTCATCTCTCTTTGGTCCAAAAATCTTCCTAAGTACTTTATTCTCAATACTTGTAATCTCTTTCCTCCCTTAAAGTAAGAGTCCATGTTTCGCACCCATATATATAACTGGTAGAATAATAGTTTTATATATTTTCAGCTTAAACGCCTTTTGAAAGGAGTTGGGACATCAAGAGTCTCTGCAATGCATAATAGCACGCATTTCCAGAATTGAGCCTATGTTTAATTTCTTTGTGCATCTCATTCCTGTTTGTGATTATTGTTCCTAGGTATTTGAATTCATCCACTTCCTCAAAATTTCCCTCATTTATCATTAGCTGTCCATTTCCATTATATACTGAATTTCTACGTGTGACCATATATTTAGTTTTAGTGATATTTACTTCCAGTCCCAATTTCTTAGTGTTACTCAATAGTGTGTGCGTATTGCCCTTTAGTATCTCCTCGCTATCGGCCAGTAGTACTACATCATCAGCATAAACTAACAGCTTATTAATACCATTTATTTATATCCATCCATAGTAATTCTGCCCGAAGGCAGGTCCTTCACTGCAATCATAGCATTTTCATGCTATGCTTGCAGCTTTACTAGGGAATTGTGTAGGTGTGGTAGCTTCCCATTGCTTTCCACACCGGTGAAGGATGATGGTGATGATGATAATGATAATTATTTATATAGTTATACGAAATCATCATTAAAGTGTATTTTACGTTTTGTTGAACCTGTATTTTATTTTTTGATAACGTGCTTTGTTAGAACATAAAGTGTAGGGTTTCATTGTACGAACTAAAGCGCCAGGGCGTGCTCCCAGGAAATTAAGTGTTCGCCAAGTGGTCGAAATTCGACCATAAATAACATGTCACTTTATATTATATTAGACTTTGTTCATTTTAAATTGTATTAGACCATAATAATAAAAATAAGGGTATATTTTGGAGTGTAACTGATGGTGGGGTGATAGTAACTTATTCTAAATTAGCACCCAGCATCGTGAGGAATTTGGGTAGCTACAATAAGTAGGGGCTCCACGATGAGAAAACTACATATAACGGCTGGTGGACCCGAAATACTGACCACATGCCAACCCTACACTGGCTCGATGATTGCTACCTCTTGATTAATATGCATTACTTCCTTATAGTTTATATGAGAGCTTTGGCGCTGGATTTTAGTTTTTTGCAGTTTAAAAAAGTTTAGATTAAGTAGATATAAGATTAATACTTCCATTTTATGTATATTATTATATAGCATTGTATAAGAAACAAAATTAGATTAAGAAACCATAATGTAATATAACTGTAAACACCTTAGATTAAGTTTCAACTAGCCGCACTCTGTAAAAGTGTAATGAATTAAATAAAGAAATCACGCTAGATAATAAATAGGGACAAGAGCAGACCTGGGGATATGGGCATTAAGCCCGAGGAAACCCAGGGAGATGGTGGTGGGGCTCTGAAATAAAAAGTTTTAAAAAGTAATTTTTTTTTTGGAAATGATCTTTGTGCATCTCATGCTTCTTGCACGATGGAGATTTTCCATAAACATTGCCTTGCAGTTAAAAACGACAGAACTAACTGTTTGAATTTTTCATTTATAAGACTAAAGCTCGTCAATAGGCACTAAAAAAATAGGTTGACAAAAATAGGGGGAAATGGTACTTAACTGTTGTGTCTTAGCCTATTAAATATAGATATGCTAACTAGCATATACCCGACGTGCTAAATAAATGTTAATGTGTTTTTACCACCAGCCGTGAGCTGTTATACTTGCCCGGGAATTTGCTTATCCCCATCTCCTTGGAATCAATGAAAGACAAAAATAGTTATTGTGAGTTATCCGTAGAAGATAAACATATGCTATCCCGGAATTTTTTGTAGAGTTTTTTGAGATGTTCAATTCTGTGTACATTAATTTGGTGTGTTTGTTATGGTTCAGGCAGCGTAAGCCATTTAAGCGTCAAAATAGGGACTTTCTTTCACATCTTTCACTACAAAGGGTGATTTTTAGGGGTGAAGGGGTTGAGTATCACAACTCTGTTATAGCCTATGTTCATCCCCGGAATCTCCTGAACATTTTGCAAAAAAAAAACACATCAAAATCGGATCAACCATATGGCCGCGCATAGAACATAAACAAACAAACAAACAAACAAACAAAGAAACATTGATTTTTATATATATTAGATGGTGTAAAAGACGTAAATCTTTAGGGCTAAAGTTAACTGAACTGAACTATAGGATCGATTGATTTTTGACAGATTAATCAATGGAGTAAACGAACTGTCAAATGCAACATTTTTTGCAGTAACGGTACACACCCATGTGTTATAGTACATTACACAACATTGCGCCAGAATTTTCTGCCGGTGAGTTCCCTAAAAAAAGAGTTGCAAGACTTAGAATTCCCAACGTCTTGATAGCAGAGTTACATCACGCCAAAGTACTTTAACATCTAGTGCAACACTCACAGAACTTACGAACAAGAGAAGCACAGCGTGCAGATATATCCGCTGAAGAGGAAAGCAAGATAATTAACTCATTGGCAATATCACACGGACATAATCTCTCCACACATCCCTATCCTGAGCTGTTTTCCAATCATCCCATGTATAAATCTACTTCCCTCAAATCATAGTTAATCTATTCTCCCACCTCATTCTTGGTCTACCAACAGGACGTTTTCCCTCTGGTTTTCCTACAATAAGCTTCCATGCACTCCTTTCATTCCCCATTCGTGCCACATGTCTTGCCCTCACAGTTTACGAGACGTAACTGTTCTTATTGTATCCGGATGCCTTTAAAGATCATGAAGTTGACTGTTATGCAGTCTTCTCCATTCACCTGTCTGTTCATCTCTCTTTGGTCCAAAAATTATCCTAAAAACTTTATTTTCATATACTCGTAATCTCCTTCCCTCCCTTAAAGTAAGAGTCCATGTTTCACATCCATATAATGTAACTGGTAGAATAACAGTTTTATATAGAGTGATTCAGATATATCGCTATACGTTTGATCGCATTTTGTAAGGGAAAATATTATTATTAAAGGAAATATGATGTTATCATTGGAAAGAGAATCCTTCAAATTACAACAATAGAACAAATCACAGCTCATGTGCAGCTTGGCGGGTTGATTTTTGTGGCCTCCACAATTCTCTTCGTTGTTTCTGCATCCGTGCTAATGCGAGGCCTTCCAGGAGGTTTGATTTTCTGCATCCTTCCCGTTTCCAGCAGTCGTTTTCTCCACTTCCCCACTAGTCTTTTGGAGGGACTGCCTCCTTAAAGCCTTTGGACTTGCTTCCTTGTGTTTTATCCCCACAAGAGGGATACGTTAAACTCACGCCTTGCCCGTCCTTGCGGCCTCACGATCATTAGCATACGTTATTGCCCATGTAGCAATTGTAATTTGCTGTTGCATATTCAACGTCATTTTGACCAATGTCGTAAGTTTTACACTGTTTCGTTTTATTCCATTGTTGTAATTTGAATAATTGCCTTTCCAACGGTAATTTCATATTTCCTGTAATGGCAATATTCTCATCACACAACGCGATCAAACGTATAGCTATATTTATGATTCACCCCGTATTTTCAGTTTAACGTTTTTTGAAAGGAGTTGGGATGACAAGAGTCTCTGTAATTAATAATAGCACGCATTTCCAGAATTGACCCTATGTTTTGTTTCTCTGTGCATCTCATTCATATTTGTAATCAAACTACTGCATTATGATGGGATTTATTGCGTGGTATATCAGCTAATTACTGACCGCAGTGGGCTGGTGGTTACGATCGTTGCATCTAGTCTCGAGGGAACTCTTTACAGACACTTGTGCCACGAATCAACCGGAAACACAGTTGAGGCTCAGCAGAGACGGAAACCACTACTTCCTCAAGTAACGAAAATATCGACAACTGTAATAAAACGATTGTATATAATATTTATATACATTCCTTTTAACACTAGAAAGACTGCGAGATCATTTTGATCCCTCTGTGAAGTTGCTCAACCCCAACACGTACGATTCAACTGGCTCGTAATTGTATGCCTTTTTTTATTTGATGTAAATTTACTTCTTATGAAATTCAGAGGCTGCGATTGCAGTATGAACGGAGCTACAGCGACTGAGGTGTCAAGAAGACCTCTGTAGTATTTTCATAAGTAATGCCACGAGTGACTTCTAAATTATCGATAAATCACGACTCACGAAGTGAGGAGTGAATTTATCTAGAGAATTTGGAAATCAAGAGTGGCATTTGTTAGGACTATTTAACGAATAAATTAAGCTGTTTACTCACAATCATTGTTTAACTACAGTTATTTAAAAATATTTATATATTTAATGTAAACGGCGATGTTTGAAAACAAATCAGAAATGTGAGGTTATTGGTTCATTCACTGCTGCTTGATCATATTATTTATTGCCAAATAAGATCGCAATATTGTAAGAGTGCACCCAAGTGGAGAAATAATGAAACACATCAAATTATATATCATAATCAATATTACGGGTTATTCATTTATTTTTTAGTAAACAACTCAGTAAATCAAGGAATATTTTCATTATTTGCTATATTCAATGTATTTGTTGGAGAAAAATAATGCTTTGACCTGTTCAGAACCTTAAAAAGGAGGAGCTATCTTTATCACAAAAGCAGGAGCTGATAAAGAGAAATCGATAAAGAGCGAGGTGAAACACGACTATCATTGGTGTAAAACAGAATTCATTGAAACGTGATTGGTCATTGACTACCATTTGCGACATGAGTTAAATAGTCACTGAAATACAAGACTTTATTATAAATATCAAAATACTATGCCATGAGTGGGAAGAATAAAGCAAATTTAGTGAATATAAATATAGATGAATATAGTATTTGAATATAGCAAATAATATATAGAAATATAACGGGCTTCCAATATAAAACCGGACCGGCCTTACGGAGTTTCACCCGGCACGCAGTGATGTCTCTTCCTCCCGCAATTCACTCTGCCTGCCACCCGTCCTTGAACTGTTTCTTACCTTATAGAAAATGCTGCAAATGTTGTCCTCCCGCAGTTAAACAGGCATTATACCGAGTAAACACATTTAGATTGACACGCTGTAGTTCGGGCACTGTCAAGTTTCTGATTTCATTTCTTATGTTGTTCTTCAGTTCTTCCAATGTGTCCGGATTTGTTTTGTACACTTTGTCTTTCAGGCTACCCCACAAATAAAAATCACACACTGTTAGATCTGGGGAACGAGTGTTTCTTATTTTGTACTGAACCAGTGGTCTCAAATTTAGTCACAAGATCGTGGATTGTCGATCTGGAAGGAGGTAATTGTCCAGGGAAGTTCCGAATAAATTCCTCGCGAACGCGACGAGCTGATTCGTATTTATAATAACATTTACACACATAAATGCGTTGCTCTAATGTCAGCTGACGTCTCATCTTGTCGAACGATAGTAAACTGACTAGTTCAAGGACGAGCGGCTGGCAGAGTGAAATGCGGACGAGGAGAGAGCGCTGCGGGTGAAACCCCGTGAGGCCGGTCCGGGTTTATATTGGAAGCCCGGTAGATGAATATATGATAATATATAGAAATATAGATGAAATATGTATTTGAATGTTGCAAATAATGAACATATTCCTTTGAACTACACATTTGGCAATTGAGTGTTCATAACACTGGTCAACATGATTTTTGTGTCATGAGTACCAATAGTTGTACTTAATGCAGTTTTTATAGTGTTTTCAAATATGTATTCAGAATTTCTCCATCACCCACAGTTTTTTTTATTTCAAATTCAATTAATGGATTTAAATAATTATTTTCTGCTTAACAAACATTAAAGGGATTACGTCAAAATCAAAACATACAGTGTTGTACCCTGACTTGCAATCTGCAATGAGACCAGTTCCACACTGCGAAGAATTGCCCATACCAAAGCCTCCAGAACATGTGGCATTAGATGAAGAGAGCTCAGATTCTGATGGAAGTAAGGAAGAAGAAGAAACAGATTTTGGTGATACAACTTTTGAAGAAAGCTGTTCATCTGAGCCTCATTTATTGACTCAAGAAGATCTTAACGATCTCATACGAGATTTAAAGTTATCCAAAAAAAAGTCTCAAATGCTTGGTTTGAAATTATAAATGCCTGTATCTCGGAAACCTTGCGTAATGGAGAAAAACCGATATCATATTTGAATTCAGGAGAAAACATGCTATCAGAATCACATATTTATCTTTCTGAGACAAAAAAAAAGTTTATTTTTTGTTGCTCAGTGTAATAATTGTTTTAGAACAATGATTTTACAGAGTTATTTCCTAAAAAAATAATTAATAACCTATAAAGTTGGCTATAATATACAGTTTGATGTGTTTCTTTTTTCTCCACTAGGGTGCATTCTTACAATATTGCGATCCTATTGGCAATAAATAATATGATGAAGTTGCAGTGATGAATAAATGAAACATAACAAAGATTTCTTATTTGTTTTCAAACATCACAGTTTACATTAAACATATAAATATTTTAAAATAACTATATTTAAAGAGTCCACCGCTGTGGTCTCGAGGTAGCGTGCTGCCTTGTCACGAAGCGGGCCCGGGTTCGATTCCTGGTCGGGGCAGGCTCCTGGGTAAGGCTTTTCTCGGGGTTTTTCCTCACCTGTAAGACAAATGTCATGAAGCGTAGGGCCCAAACGTTCCCCGAAAATCATCCTTATCATTATCATCATCATCCATCACCGGTGTGGAAAGCAACGGGAAGCTACCACACATATAATTCCTTAGTAAAGCTGCAAAGCATAGCATGAAAATGCTATGACTGCAGTGAAAGACCTGCCTTGGGACAGAATTACTATAGAGAAAAATATTTAAATAATTATTTGTGAGTATACTTCACCGGTGTGAAAAGCAACGGGAAGCTACCACACCTACAATTCCTTAGTAAAGCTGCAAAGCATAGCATGAAAATGCTATGATTGCAGTGAAAGACTTGCATTCGGGCAGCATAACTATAGAGAAAAATATTTAAAGAATGAATTGTGAGTAAACAGCTTAATTTTATTCGTTAAATAGTTCTAACAAATGCCACTCTTGATTTCAAAATCCTCTAGATAAATTGGAAATCACTCGTGGCATTACTTATGACAATTCTATTAATAACAGAATTGTGGTTTTTTAGAAACAACAGCAAAACTATGTGCAACTTTATCAGCAAGAAATGACTACGTTTGAGAGCTTCAAAATATTGTTTTTAATCTGCTATTGGTAAGTGAATAAATGTTATAATTGTATTACAGCTGGAGATAAGATTATCTGAAATATCGAATCTGTGGAGTACACATTTGTGTACAAAAACTGCGCAGGGGCGCCGGATCATGAATGGGCTGCTGCAAGCTCCAGAATTTGCCCGTATCGATTCGCAGGTTTTGACTTTGCAGGTCTCGACGCAAAGAGGCCCGGGACCATAACTGTCTCTCAAGTTCGCATTAGCAGCGCCACAAATATATTTTGTTTGACAGTTATAATAAAATATATTTTATCATAAATAATGCCACGAGTGATTTCCAAATTATCGATAAATTCACGACTCACGAAGGGAGGAGTGAATTTATCTAGAGAATTTGGAAATCAAGACTGGCATTTGTTAGGACTATTTAATGAATAAAATTAAGCTGTTTACTCACAAATCACTATTTAAATATAGTTATTTTAAAATATTTATATATTTAATGTAAACGGCGATGTTTGAAAACAAATGAGAAACTATTGTTACACTTGTTCATCACTGCAACCAGATAATATTATTTATTGCCAAAGGATCGCAATATTGTAAGAATGCAGTCTAGTGGAGGAATTTATAACCAACTTTATAGGTATTAAATAATTTCTGATGTCCTATGATGTAAATATGTCAATTATATTTTTTCTGTAACGTTATTTCCTGGAAAATAATTCGTTTAAGAAAATGCAAACAGTGGTTTTCTTTTTTTGTGGTATAATCAATTGCTACAAATGTTTTTATATTAACTCCCGCAAGCACTATCAGCTGATCTTCATGCACTATATATATACAATCTGGTAGCCGTATTTCTTGAGGAGTCAGTCAATGCAAAATAATGCTATGACCTATTCAGAATGTTAGAAAGGAAGAGCTTTCTTCAATATGATAAACTTGTTTGATAAATGCGAGGTGAAACATGACTCTGATTGGTTGTAATTAAAAAATCATTGAAACGTGATTGGTCATTGACTCCCATTTGGGTCATAAGTAATACCACGAGTAATTTCAAATTTATCTGGAGGATTTGGAAATCAAGAATGGCATTTGTTAGGACTATTTAACGTCTTCCATAATCCCCCGTTTTATATAGTTTCTGGCCACCAGATTGTCAAAATAAATCTCAGGCATCTGTTTACATGTACTTGCAGTTTTCTATATAATGTGATAGAAGTGCATAATAGAGATATACAAATAGGGAAGTCATAGAACGAAGTACATGCACTTTTTTAATTTAATATTAATGATAACCTTGTGAAGGTCACGTGACCAATTAATGACATCTGAATGTGTAAATAAGACCATAAAACAGAACAATAACATCAAACTTACGTTGTTGATAATATTAATAAATTCAGCCAACCCATCCCTAAGCAATAGTTAGAAAAATTGTCACACGAATTGCGTAGTAAGGTAAAAAAATATGCAAAGTTATAAGAAAAATCGAAATGATGGGCTGATTGTCTGTTGGTTTCCTTCCATCCCATAGTAATTCTGCTCGAGGGGCAGATCTTTCACTGCAACTCATAGCATTTTCATGATATGCTTTGCAGCTTTCCTAGGGAATTATAGGTGTGGTAGCCCTTCCGTGGCTTTCACCCAACGGGTGAAGGATTGATGATGATAATGATCAGCGATGGTGATGATGGCCATATGATTTCGGGGAACGTTGGGGCCTGAAAGTTTTTTCCTGATATTTTTCTTACAGGTGCGGAAAAACCCCGATTTAAAAACCTCACCCAGAAAAAAGGTCCAGACCGGGGATCGAACTCGGAAACCGCTCCGTGGACAAGGCAGAACGCTACCTCGAGATCCCAGCATAACGGTGGACATGATAATGATAAGGATGATCCTTGACATGTGTCTTACAGGTGAGGAAAAACACCCCGGAAAAAAAACCTCACCAAGGAGACAAGTCACGACCGGGAATCGAACCAGGGCCCGCTGCGTGACAAGGCAGCGCGCACCTCGAGATCACAACGCAACGGTGGGCATGATAATGATAAGGATGATTTTCGGGGACCGTTGGGCCCTAAGCTTCCTGACATTTGTCTTACAGGCGAGGAAAAACCCCGAAAAAAAAGACATCGCCCAGGAGCCTGTCCCGACCGTGGATTGAACCAGGGCCGCTGCGTGACAAGGCAGCACGCTACCCTCGAGACCACAGCGGTGGATTTCTGTTGGTTTAACGAATAATATGTTTTCTTTCTTAAGATTTAAATGTCTTACGCCAGGAGAGAATACCAGAATGTTGACATGACAACGTGATGATATTCAATAAAAAATCTTAATACTAAGACCATATTTAAAGAAGAACAAGAGGAAGACCAGCCAAGAGATGGATAGACAGTAAATACACATCCAATACGTCTTCCTCCGAGGAGTGATTTTGTAAATAAACAGGATGAAAATCCTACAAATTAAGTTTAAGAAGAAGAAGAAAAAGAAGCTATATTTAAAGATTTAGCGCCAAAAAAAAAAAAACCCAGGTCCTCCGTGTCTGGGGGTTAGGCGTCAGGCTAGCAACCTGGCCCTGGAAAAAAGTATATCGCTACGTACTTCAGTAAAGACTAAAATTGCAATGGCAAAAATGCAACTAAGACATTACATGGAATAATTTGGAATAACAATATTACAAGGAAACTAAAATGAAAATTTATAAGAGCATAATACAGAATATTTGTCATATGGAAGTGAAACTTGGTCTTTGACGGAATTACAAAAGAACAAAATTAGAACAGTTGAATTTGATTATTTTAGAAGAAGCCTCCAAAAAACAAGACAGGATAAATAAGAAATGAATTCCTTTGGAGAGAAATGAAGGTCACGACATCTGTTGTTAAGAGGAATGAAAATCAAACACTTAAATGGTACGGCCATGTACAAAGAATGGAAAATGAAACATGGCCAAAAAAATATACCAATGGCACCCCCTGGAAGAAATAAACGTGGCAGACCAAGATGGAAATGGAAAACCTACGTCAAAACTATAATGGATGATCGGAATTTGGAAGAGGGAGATTGGAATGATAGAGATAAAAGGAAACTAAAGACGGCAAACCTATAAGTGGGGGAAAGCCGAAGAAGAAGAAGAAACGCTAAAATTCTGTGTACACTTATTTCATGAGCCAGTGGAACATATGGCATCTAAATATCATTTTTTTAAATGGCGTTTAATTGATTGATGCATAACATCGTCCAATTAAAAAAAGTCAGTCAGGTAGGAATCGCGTGACCTAAACGAATTCCTCAGCAAAACTCTGGTATTTTCTTAAGAATCCCAACAGCAATCTAATTCCTTTGGAATTCACTAATTGTGCACAAAACACTTGAATCATAATTTTACCATTCAATTCGCTCTGTTCCAAAGTTCAAGCACATTGCGCAATAACAAAAGTAACTTGATAATGAGGAATAAAGTCAGAAAACAATGGGCTACTGCATGACTCAAGCTTATAGAAGCAAATTTAAGATTTTTAATATTCAATACATTAGTATAGCCTCAGGGGTCCCCATCTAGGGGATATGTGGATGGCGACCACAAGGTGCCCAAGCTGAGCAAAACATTCCTTCCACTTATTTGTGTTTTAATAATAATATAAAGGAGCACTCAGAAGAGCATTAGTTTCGAAAGTTTTACGTTCTTTTCCACTGATCACTTGTATTCACTCTTTGCTGTATTCATTAATTGATTTTGTTCTGTTTTTACACTCTGTGATATGATAAAGTTTACACTTATCACCGCACAGTGCACATCTGCAGTCTTCAGTTGGCTGGTGGAATTTTTTATTTTCGCAGACCTTGTGATGAAAGCCATGTATTGCTAGTCTGGTTACAACGTGTCTCAGTGTCTGACATTCTCTTGTCCAGTTTCTGTCTGTCATGGCACTGGAAGTGTAAAATTCCTCATTTATTTCCTTCCGTTTCTGTTCCCTCACTTTTACTGCTTTTTGATATGGTTCTGTAGATGGTAGGAGGTATGTTATCCTGATGTCTTCTATGAAATATGTTTCTCGCATAAGTTCATAAATTAATCTGGATGGTGCTGTTTTTCCAGTTCCAGTGATTCTCTTCATGAAGCTTGCTTTCACTTTTTCTATTTTGTTGAGGTCACTGACTGTTAATTTCTGCCATATGATCTCGATTCCGTATGTAACTATGGGGGCTATCGTTGTGTGGAAAAGTGTCATTGCAGTGTCTGTTGTTAGTTTTTGTAAGGTTCTTGATGTTGTAGATCGCTTTTATTGCTGCTGCTGTTCTGTCTTGGACGTGTATGCTGAATGATGTCGCTGTGGTCTGCATGGTGATACCTAGGTATTTGTGTTTTGCTCCTTAATTTTATCTTTAACCGATCTGGTATTTCTTCCTTTCTTCCACTTACTTATACCAGACTCTTTTAACTTTACTATCTAATCCAGGCATGGGGAACTGGGGCTCCGGGAGCTCATAACAAATCCTCTCCGCCAATACCCATTCCACTCATTTGTACTTGCACTGCAGACGCAGGTATACAGTGATTGACAATACGCAGTGAGAGTCAGTGGCGTACAATTCAGCGTGAGCATCGCAAATTCTAAACACCGATACCATTTTAATACTGACTGGGAAAATGATTATTTTTGTACTCAGAATGGCACGGAAGGCTTGGAACTATGCAGGTTGTTTTAATAGACTCGTATCCCAACATGAGAGGTTTTTGCAGGCCACATTCTCGCAATGTTTGGTTCGACTTATACATCATCATCATCATAGTACATTCACGAATTTAGGCCATTTGTTGACCTGTTTCGGCCTCAAGAGAAACACCATCCAGAAGTCTTTTGAGTGGACGTCCTGGTCTTCTTCTTCCTGCAGGTTGATATCTTAACATTAGTTTGGGTATTCTGTGATCTTCCATTCGATGAACATGTTGTATCCATCTTGACTTATAATCAGAAATTTTGTTTTCTAAAGATTCCATGTGTAATTCTTCTAAGATGTCTTCATTTTTTTGTGATCTAGTAGTGTGTATCCTGCAGTCCTCCGAAGATATCTCATTTCAGCAGATCTAAGTCTCTGTATACCCTTCTGTTTCAACGTCCATACTTCGCTACCATACAAAAGAGTTGGAAGAGCCAGTGTTTTATACACTTTCAGTCTTGAATGCTTTTGGACTAACTGTGGCTTGAAGATAGAATTTATTAACCCTAAAATTCTTAAAAATTTAGATATTTTTGCATTTACATCCTTTCTTCTTCATATGAGATATTGCATCCTAGATATGTAAAATTATTCACCTGCTCCAAAATTTTATTGTCCAGTACAATTTTACTTCTGACAGGATCTACACCTTGAAATGCCATAATTTTTGTTTTTTCTGTAGATATCTTTAATCCATATTCTTCTGTAATTTTGTTAAGTTCATTCAGACCTTTCTGTAGATTATCTTCGGAATTTGCTATTATTATTTGGTCATCTGCAAACAGCGAACAATTATTTTCGAAGTTGAACCGTACCAAATCTAAAATACGCTCCAGAATAAACAATGACACCCTGGTCTCAGTATTACGCATCTCTAAGAGTACTGTCCAGCCTGACATAGACAAATTAGTGTCAAGAAAAACGCATCAGCGGTCCTCTACGCGCTCTTCAAACGTTACACGTAATGTACGTAAGAATGGAAGGGATTAGTACAGCTCGAGGCCAAGCTCTGTGTGTTTGCGGGGAGAAGTGTGGGGAGTGGGAGGAGGTACACTTCTATGCTTCTCATAGTACTAACAGCTGAGACAGCAAATTCCTTTCAGACACACGGAGCTGCGTCCCGAGCAGTATATATGTTTCAGGTTATAAGGGTGTACCGCCACTGATACTGCATGGTATGCGAGACGATAATAACAACAGTTACGAGTTCAATGAAGGGTGGAATGAGGAAGGATGTCATACTACCCCTCATTCGGCAGTTCCCCATGCCTGATCTAACCTCTCATGTATAACGGATGTCGGAAACCAGTGGCCTAAACAGGTGTTGGATTGGATGGTACCAGGCAGAAGGAGGAGGGGGAGAAGTAGAAGAGGGAATATATGATGCCATGATGAAGAGGGGTATGGAAGATGGACAATGGGAAGATAGGAATCTCTGGAAAGCAGGAATCAAAGGCAAACTGCTGTAAAGTGGAAGCCTGTATTAAGTAAGTATCTAACCTCTCTTGGTTAACTCTTGTTTTTTTCGACCCCGACGCTATTAGGGCATCCGAGGGCTAGGGATTCTTTCCTTTCTTCCATTTCATCTTTCCATTATTTTCTTTTCTTCTCCAGAAAAGCCTAACCAGAGGCTATAAGATGGCAGCCCCATCACTGGTCTTGCCTTCCTCTGGCCAGCAACCAATCGAAGGGACTATTTTTATGCTTTCAAGTCTTAACCTGAGGGAAGACGAGGCAGAGGAAGACCTAAAACCTCCTGGAGTCAGGGAATATGTTTATACATGAAGGAGAAACATCTACAACCAGGTGATTGGATGGACCGACAAAACTGGCTATTAGGAATCGGACGATGTCAAAGACATTAATCAACCGATGATCTATCTAAGTCTTATACGAGTAGAATTATTAATCAAGTTATTAAGCAATCCCTTGTACAAAAAAGCATCCGATTACGTTAACACCTTGGCTAGACCAGTGTTGACCTATGGTAGTGAAGCATGGACAATAAAAAGACAACATGAAAGCAGAATAACGGCTTGTGAACCTATAGGTTCGATAGTGGCAGTTAGTTTGGTGAAATGACAAGGCACTTACGAGGTGGGCAGTTGACTGGAGGGAGACAGCAATGTAACGGACGGATTGGTAATTAATTGTGCCCCTTCCAGAACCGGTTTATGTACTTTATTAATTGGAGTTTTTGAACATAGCTCGCTCTATCAATTGTCTTCTCGTGACAGGTTTGTGTGGAGACATGCTTTATCATGCCACTCGTTTAAATATGCAGATATTGCCAATAAATTACTTCTATAAGCGAACAGAACTGACACAGTTCTTACAAGTTGTTAGACCACCGAGGTGGACACGCAACATTTAATACAAATTTGAAGACCTAAGCCAGGAATCCAGATGTAGTAAGTGCAGTTAGGTTTCGTAGACTGCGATATACAGGGCATGTGGCACGAATGGGGAATGAAAAAGGAGTGTGGTAACTCCTTGAAGGAAAACCAGGGGGAAAGCCCCCAGTAGATACGGCTACCCATGCCGGACTGGTCGAAGGTGATAAGCCAGACGAAAAAAGTACTTTGGTCGAAAGATTGACGATCTTTCAGCCGTAAAAATAGAACCGTCAAGAAATGCGGACATGGGTTCAAATTTTCCGGAGGTCAAATAGTCCCCCATTCGGTTCTCCGGGCGGGGACTACTTCAGGGAACCCATGCCAAAGGCTCATATAATAAGAACAGTTAAGTCTCGTAGACTGCGATGGGCAGGACATGTTGCACGTATGGGGAATGGGAGACTTCCATGTAAGCTTCTTGTAGGAAAGCCAGAGGGAAAACGCCCAGTTGGTAGACCAAGAATGAGGTGGGAGAATAACATTAACTATGATTTGAGGGAAGTAGATTATACAGGGAATGATTGGAAAGCATTAGCTCAGGATAGGGATGTATGGAGAGCTTATGTCCGTTCGGCCATGAACCTACGGGTTCGATAGTGCCAGTGAGTAAGTAAGTATTATTCTACCAGTTATATTATATGGATGCGAAACATGAACTCTTACTTTAAGGGAGGAAAGGAGATTACGAGTATTTGAGAATAAAGTTCTTAGGAACATGATACCGCGGTTTCAAACACAGTCATGTTCATCTTCAGCCATAACTCCGATTGACGAAATTCTTCGGCCGTCTCAACTATTCTATTGTCGCCATCTTCAGTGCTGCCATCTATGGTTGAATTTATGAACTTCGAAATCAAAGTAATTTCGTTAGGGATATCAAAATTCATTTATCTATTTTTGTTTTTCTGAATGTATATTTTTTTTCCCAAACTGTCAATTCCAAAGGTTTCTCTACTTGTTTTAAAAGTTTAGCTTCTCTTCCAATTTTATCCGATTGAGGGTCTTTCCACTTTTTAGCGGTTGCCCTTTTACCAGCCGGCTGCTGGCCCTTCACATCCACATGTGTCAATCACAGAGGTAGATGATCAACAGCCAGTGTAGGGGTGACATGTGGTTAGCATGTCGAGTCCCCCAGCCGTTATAGCTGGTTCCTCAACCTGGAGCCGCTACTTATTGTAGCTACCCAATTGCCTCACGATGCTGGGTGGGCACCGGTCCCATACTGGCCGAAATACCATGAGAAAATTTCTTCCCATGGAGACTCGAACCAGCGCAAGTCCCGTAGCTCTGCGCCAAGGCTTCCTACCTTAACCGCTCGGCTACGGCGCCGGGACCAAATTTTATGATGTTCTAATAAACTATGTGCAGCAATTACAGATTTTTTTCAATTCACAATTTTAAAAATTGTGAAATTGAAAAATCTGTTAAAAAGAAAAATGCTGCACATAGTTTATTAGAACATCATAAAATTGGAAGAGAAGCTAAACTTTTAAAACAAGTAGAGAAACCTTTGGAATTGACAGTTTGGGAAAAAATATACATTCAATAAAACAAAAATAGATCAATGAACTTTGATATCCCTAACGAAATACTTTGATTTCGAAGTTCATAAATTCAACCATAGATGGCAGCACTGAAGATGGCGACAATAGAATAGTTGACGGCCGAAGAATTTCGTCAGTCGGAGTTATGGCTGAAGATGAACATGACTGTGTTTGAAACCCGCGGTATCATGGAAGCATGAATCCTATGAGGTGGAGTTGTTTTAAACAAAATGTTTCTCCGATGAATTTTATGATTATACCTCATAATGTTTACTTCCCAACATTAATTTTAATATACGAAGCTTTTATTAAGTAATTAGCTTATAAAGGAAATTATTTAATTATGTTATGGGAATGATTGCACAAATTAAACAAAACACGTGGTAAATACAGCGCAGTAGTGCACAGTTATTAATTCTAATAATTATTAATAAGTTTATGATAAACTTAACAAATGGTCACAGTAATATTTAAATATCTCACTTAACAAATTTCGTGTTTTTCACGATACCAGGTTTCAAACGGAATCCCGTTCATCTTCAGTCAAATCTACAAGCAGTGCTGCCAACCGAGCCAACAATAATACAATACTATCACGACATGAAATTTAGTACAACTGATTGTATTCGATGTTTAACTGGTTTTAAAAAAATTGTATTAATTCGATATTTTACCGGTCCGGAAACGAAAGCCACAGGGTCCTGATCGGGAACACAGTCCGCCAATTGCACCTGACCTAGGTAAGAGCGAGGAGACAGTACCTGACCTAGGTAAGAGCGAGGAGACACTAACGAGTAACCAACTTCTCACTGGAACTATAAAACCCGTAGGTTCATGGCCACGCGGATATAAGCTCTCACATACATTCCTAGTCCCGCGCCGTAGCCGAGCGGTTAAGGTAGGAAGCCTTGGCGCAGAGCTACGGGACTTGCGCTGGTTCGAGTCTCCATGGGGGAAGAAATTTTGGATATGCTTTCCTTTAGGTCGGTAGAAATTTTTTCTAAGTTCTATAGAATCGCAGTGCCATGCGCTAGTGCTCCAATTATCCCAGGTAGATAATGCAACCTCCTGCAGTTGGCGGTATATATATGTGAAATCAGTATGACCAACATTGACACAAAATTCCCAGAACTTGTCTAAAAATGTATAATTTATTTTACGTATCAAATCACTCTTAAAAAGCAAGGAACCTAAAAGCTAACCAAACCTAAATCAATTACTGTAACCCAAATCAATTACTCTAATGTAGGCGAAATCTAGGGAACGTGGAATCACATTTAAAAAGCAAGTTCGGGTTGTTGATGGTGGCAACGCTGGAACAACATAGGAAGTGGAGGGAAATAACAAAGAGTAGGAAGTAAGCAATGTAGCACGACCGTGTTTTACCGCAAATATATAAATTGAAAAAAAAACTCGTTGCAACATTGGAAGATGTTTAAAATGTGTTAAAAAGTGTTGCAAAATGTTTTGAAAGTGTTTAAGAGTGGTTAGTGCATCAGTGGAATAAGATATAAAATTGAAAAATTTTTCGGACCTAAAGGAAAGCACAGCCGAAATTTTCTCATGGTATTTCGGCCAGTATGGGACCGGTGCCCACCCAGCATCGTGAGGCAATTGGGTAGCTACAATAAGTAGCAGCTCCAGGTTGAGGAGCCAGCTATAACGGCGGGGGACTCGACATGCTAACCACATGCCACCCCTACACTGGCTGTTGATCATCTACCTCTGTGATTGACACATGTGGATTTGAAGGGCCAGCAGCCGGCTGGTAAAAGGGCAACCGCTGAAAAGTGGAAAGACCCTCAATCGGATCGGACATACATCCCTATCTTGAGCTAATATTTTCCAATCATTCCCCTATAATCTACTTCCCTCAAATTGTGGAAGGATAGAGATGAACGGAGGAAGATAATAAAAGTTAATATTGGTCACATGAAGGTGTTGTGTACATTTCACCCATTCGCCTCAAAAGACGAGGTACACTCGCTTAAATCTTGTTATATATTTTGCTATATTTTGTACATCCCTTGGAAGGGTAATCTTCTATTAGAATTCATGAATAGTAGTGGAACGTGTTTCGGCCTTCACCCTTATTGTGATCTCAAGTACCGTTATCTTTTGTTCGTTTTGAATGTCTGAAAATAAACAATATAATTTACGGTAACTTCAATTCGGTTTCTGGGGAAATACATGCAGTATTTAAACCTTTTATAATATACATGGACAGAATACTCCAAGATTGGTGACAGATGAGACACGGTTCTATCCAAATTAATAGAAACCATAAAAGACTCTTTGCTTTTTGCAGATGATTTGGTATTAATAGCTCCAACAGAAACACGATTTACAGTTTTTTATTATTGATTTCGTACATCTCAATGATGGATCCCGGGTTCAAGTCCCGGTCTGAGCGTATAATTTTTCTCTTCAAATAAGATTTTACAGTATTCTATACACAATTTTAATATAATTGCAAAAAGGTACAATATGGAAATCAATACAAAGAAAACTAAAGTGATGGCCTTTGTGGGAAATACCCTATACGTAGCAACATTGTTTTGGATGATGAAATTATAGAACGAGTAAATTAATTTGATTATTTGGGTTATAATTTAACATTTCAAGATGAAGCTGATATATCAAAGAAAATCACACATTTTACAAAAACAACGGGGATAATTAACAGTATAATGAAACCATCTTTAGTACAGAAGAACACAAGATTACGGCTTTATAAGGTTCTCGCAAAACCAGTATTAAGATATGGTAGTGAAGCATGGACAATACGAAGAAGAGATGAAAGCCGAATAACAGCAAATGAGATGCGATTTATGCGCCAAACAACGGGCTACACAAAGTGGGACCATAAAAGAAATGAGGAAATTATGGAAGAGTTGGATGTAGAACCCATTCTTCACCATATACAAAACTACCAGAACAACTGGTAAGCCCATCTTCAACGAATGCCGTCTCATAGAATTCCAAAAGTCATACTTCGCTACTGCCCCCAAGGCAAAAGATCGCTGGGACGTCCAAAAAAAGCGCTGGATGGAAAACTCCTCTTAGAGACCGTAACAGGCCACGTGGCCTAATACTTGCATGGATGATGTGATGTAAACCTGAATCAAATGGGTTAAAACATGTTAAGTAGAAATAAAGAATAATAGCATTATGACTCACCTTGAACCTTTTATCGGAGCCTGTTTTCTTGAGAGGCGGTCGGTCGGGGGCGGTGGAAGTAGCACCCTTTTCCACCTTCCCTTGGCTCAACTTCCGGAGAGGAGGTGGCAGCCATTTTCTCCTGTAATATTAAAACATATGCTCTTTAGTTATGTGTCATTGACAGGAAATTTGTCAACCGTTCATAAATACTTGATAAGATATAAGCAAGTAGACTCTTGTGTGTTTTCCAAAGTCACAATCAGTCATCTGTTCCGACTTCCTAGAAATGCAACTTAAATATAAATAGCGACTTGCAACACTGTATGTTTCAAAACTAATTCTGTGTGAATATCTTGACCTCGACCAGTTGGTAAGCCTGCTACAGCCTGGCAAATTCAAGTAAAACTCCAGAAAATATGTGAAGTACATCAATTTCGAGCCAAGTTCCAGTTTTAACCTTTTCACTGCTGAGATATTTCCAGCCTTTAAAACCCTCCTTGCTCAATGCAGGGAGAAATATGGAAAAAGTTTATTTAGGTTCCTAAGAGATGGCAGTATAACGCCTGCTTAGTTTGAAAGCAATGCAATACATATTATATAACTAGTAGGCGTTTGGAGTTGAGAATGGATATGCACACCCATAGCACAGCAAGCAATTTTCTTCGCCAACGGCTATACCCGTTCGTAGCAGTGTAAAGGTTAATGTAAACAAACTTGCACAATTATTGGAGTCAGGAGAAACATTAGGGAAATTCATTTATATATATATATATATATATATATATATATATTATATATATATAGGGTGTTTCAGAATAAGTATTGAAGACTTCTAGGGGTTGTAGAGGGAATTTAGTAGAGGTTTTGATGAGGAATCGATGTCCTGAAACGAACCATTTCGATATAAAATAGGTTTGAAGATCGAAACCACAATGGGCTGATATCGGTGTCTTGTGTTTCAGAATAAGTATTACAGACTTCTAGGGGCTGTAGAGGGAATTAGTAGACTATTTAACTCTTGCCCAAATGGGAGTCAATGACGAATCACATTTCAATTATTTTTTACTTACCAACCAATCACAGCGGTTGTTTCGCCTAAAATTTACCAACTAAAGTTTATCATAATAATGAAAGCGCCTCTTTTTAACATTCTGAATAGGTCATAGTATTATTTTGGCAGTGAGTGACTCTCTAAGAAATACGGCTGCCAGATTGTATGTATAGTGCATGAATGTCAACACATAGCGCATGCGGGAGTTAATATAAAACTATTTGTAGCAATTGATTATACCATAAAAAACCACAGCTTGCACTTTCTTAAATGTATTTTTCCCAGGTAATAACATTCCAGATAAATATAATTGTCATGTTTACATCATAGGACATCAGAAATGAATTAATATACAGTTTGATGTGTTTCATTTTTTCTCCACTAGAGTGCATTCTTACAATATTGCGTTCCTTTGGCAATAAATAATATGATCTGGTTGCAGTGACGAACAAAAGAAGCAAATGAAGCGTACCAATCGTTTCTCATTTGTTTTCAAACATCGCCGTTTACATTAAATATATAAATATTTTAAAATAACTATAGTTAAATAATGATTTGTGAGTAAACAGCTTAATTTTATTCGTTAAATATTCCTAACAAATGGCACTATTGATTTCCAAATGCTCTAGATAAATTGGAAATCACTCGTGACATTACTTATGATAAAGTTTTGATGCGGAATCGATGTCCTGAAACGAACCATTTCGATGTAAAATAAGTTTGAAGATAGAAACACAACGGGCTGATATCGCGTGTCCTGTGTTTCAGAATAAGTATTACAGACTAAAGGGGTTGCATAGGAGACTTACTGGATAAAAGTTTAATGAGGAATCCATGTCCAAAAACCGTACCATTTCGATGTATGTAAATAAGTTTGAAGACAGAAACAAACGGGCTGATATCGCGTGTCTTGTGTTTCAGAATAAGTATTACAGAACTAAAGGGGTTCCATAGGAGACTTACTGGAAAAAGTTTGATGAGGAATCCATGTCCAAAACCGTACCATTTTCGATGTAAAATAAGTTTGAAGACAGAAACAAACGGGCTGATATCGCGTGTCTTGTGTTTTCAGAATAAGTATTACAGACTAAAGGGGTTCCATAGGAGACTTACTGGAAAAAGTTTGATGAGGAATCCATGTCCAAAACCGTACCATTTCGATGTAAAATAAGTTTGAGACAGAAACAAACGGGCTGATATCGCGTGTCTTGTGTTTTCAGAATAAGTATTACAGACTAAAGGGGTTCCATAGGAGACTTACTGGAAAAAGTTTTGATGAGGAATCCATGTCCAAAACCGTAACCATTTCGATGTAAAATAAGTTTGGAGACAGAAACAAACGGGCTGATATCGCGTGTCTTGTGTTTCAGAATAAGTATTACAGACTAAAGGGGTTCCATAGGAGACTTACTGGAAAAAGTTTGATGAGGAATCCATGTCCAAAACCGTACCATTTCGATGTAAAATAAGTTTGAAGACAGAAACAAACGGGCTGATATCGCGTGTCTTGTGTTTCAGAATAAGTATTACAGACTAAAGGGGTTCCATAGGAGACTTACTGGAAAAAGTTTGATGAGGAATCCATGTCCAAAAACGTACCATTTCGATGTAAAATAAGTTTGAAGATAGAAACACAAGGGCTGATATCGCGTGCCTTGTGTTTCAGAATTAGTATTACATACTTCTAGGGGTTGTACTAAACCTGTTGAATCGGAGGAAGATTTTCTTGTACGAATTTTGGCGGCACGCAGAAATTATTGAGCACACACCACGTCTTGTGGGGCGTGTGTATGAAAAGATGCGACGCAGGTACACTTCTTGCAACGAACAACAGGGTCGCCACGTGGAACCACACTTGTAGTACAACTCCTAGAAGTCTGTAATACCTATTCTACTCGTAAAATACAAGACACGCGATATCAGCCCATTGTGTTTCAATCTTCAAACCTATTTTACATCGAAATGATAAGTTTCCGGATATGGGTCCCTTATCAAAACTTTATCTATTAAGTCCCCTCTACAACCCCTAAAAGTTTGTAATACTTATTCTGAAACACTCTGTATAAGAAAACAATTTACCTTAGAAGCAATTTCACTAAAATAGTCAGCAATCAATGTATAAATATTTGTTTTTCTTTCTAGTAGTATTTTCACTTTGAAGTAATTATTCTGATGATGCCCTGATCAAGGCCGAAACACGTGTCGAAGTCAATTTTGGAATCTTCCCAGTCTTGTTTTATCGCTTTTACTAGTATCTTTGGTTTTAATAAGTATTTGCACTCCAGATTGATTGCTGACTCTTTGAGCGGAATTTCTACTAAGGTAAATTACCTTCACTGTGAGAGAAAAAAACAAAACTAATGGCATTTTGGGTAAACGATCATATAAGATCAAAAATCGTAATAGACATCAAACCTCTGGAACAAGTAACAAATTTTAATTATTTGGGTTGTAATTTTTACTATTAACACAAAAACTGAAAGAGACACACATATGAAACTGTCGAAATTTCAAATGATATGTGGAACTATACATAAAACATTAAAGAATAAAACAAGAGAGATACTAGATTGAAGTTTTATAAAACATTGGCAGTTTTCCTGCATTACTTTATGGGAGCGAAACTTGGGTAATGACCAAAAAATTGCAAAGTAGAATACAAGCGCAGAAACGAACTTTCTTAGAAGAACAAAAGGCTGCACAAGATTGGATCGGATAAGGAATGAAGACATGAGAACAGAGTTAAATATATATCCATTGAATGAGAAAATCAGAGAATATAGAGAGAAATGGTTTACACGTGTGGAAAGAATGAATGTAACAAGATTACCAAGAGCAGCATTCGACTACAAGCCAAGAGGTTCAAGGAATGTAGGAAGGCCAGTGAAAAGATGTACAGAACAACTGTGAGGCGGAACAGGCAATTTGCCTAGCCCGTGAAGTGAAGAAGAAGAAGTAAATTGCCTTATATTATAAACTTGTATAAGGCATTGCTCCGTCCATAGGGGGAATCTCAGTGCTACTTTTACCCGCCATATGACTGAATGGCATATGAAAGTATCATCGATAGAAACATTGTTTTACGTAAAATTAGATGGAATACAAGGTGCGATGGTGCCAACAATTAGGAAATTCCTGCATTTATTATTTGTTTATGACAAAAATTATATATGGGCCTACCTAATCAGATGTTTACGCTTTTTCCATGATGTCTATAGCTATCCTTTATTTATAATTTCAATACAAGAAGGATGTATGTTCCGTGCTGACACATCTGTAAAACATGCTGTTATTTTTCACCACATTCCAAAATGATTAATGAGAGATCTTTTTCACTAAACATTGTAAATAATTTGTTTCTCTCCGCTTTTCAATAGCTTTCCTTCCCAATGCGATAAAAATTCTATAGAAGCGTCCATTTTAAACAACTGAAATTCCAACATATTTTCCATTGCGCATGTATAAGAATAAAACACTGCTTATTTAATCTATTACAATTGTAAATATATATCTTAAGATTCTCCCGTATAACTTAAATTGACATGTGCTAGATAATACGCATTTTTATTTGCAGTAATTCAAGTGTTACAGAAAGAACTACATTTTCCTACACGCTCAAAGGTAAAATCGTTATTCGACCAATGAAAAATGCATCATACATACGCAGTCATGGTTCAGGTCACTTTATATATATATAAAGCGGCGTCACTGCTATAAAGTAAAATAAATATTCATAAGTAATGCCACGAGTGATTTCCAAATTATCGATAAATTCACGACTCACGAAGTGAGGAGTGAATTTATCTAGAGAATTTGGAAATCAAGAGTGGCCATTTGTTAGGACTATTTAACGAATAAAATTAAGCTGTTTACTCACAAATCATTATTTAACTATAGTTATTTTAAAATATTTATATATTTAATGTAAACGGCGATGTTTGAAAACAAAAGAGAAACGATAGGTACGCTTCTACTGCTTCATTTGTTTATCACTGCAACCAGATCATACTATTTATTGCCAAAGGAACACAATATTGTAAGGAGGAGCTTTCTTTAATATGGTAATTATAACCACTGATAAATATTTGGTGAAACACGACTCTGATTGGTTGTAAAACAGAAATCATTGAAACGTGATTGGTCATTGACTCCCATTTGGGGCATGAGTTAATAGTCTCTTTAATTTGCTTACTTGATATAGTCAGCTACTAGATGGCAGTGAAGACAGTGTTCTCGCGACATCTAGTAATAATGGAGAGTATAATACATATATAAGAAAAATAAGTGTTTGAATTGGATTCGCCTGGTAGTGTAATGGATATCACGCTGAGGTACAGACTCAGAGATCCGGGTTCGAATCCCGTCTAGGCATTTATTTTTCTTATCATACCATATATATATACTAGCTAATACCCGGCGTGCGCTGCTACGCTTAAATAAATAAAAATTAATGTGCTTTTATGTTTAGTTGGATAAGTAAAAGCAAACATGAGTGTAGACTTATATTTTTTAGATACCCCATGCTGCCCGGGAGTCTACTTATCCCGATCTTATTGACATAAATGAGCTTAAACACGAAAATTATTGTGTTTATGTTTAGTTAAATAAGTAAACGGTAAAATTTATATCGTAATTATTTTTAGATACCCCCCGTGCTGTTTACCCGGCATTGTCCGGGAATCTACTCATCCCGATCTTCTTGGCATAAATCAGCTGAAAAGACAAAAATTAATGTACTTCTTATGATTAGTTGAATAAGTAAAATTAAAAATAATTATAAATATCCGTACTGATTACCCGGTGTTGCCCGGGAATCTACTTATTTAGATATAAATGTACTAAAAGACAAAATTCGCTATTGTGAGTTATCCGTAAAAAGAATACCCGCCATGTGCTGCTATGCTTGCACGGGAATCTACGTACTTGTCTCGATCTTCTTGGCATCAATGAAAGACCAAAATGGTTATTGTGAGTTATCCGTAGAAGATAAACATATGCCTGTCGCGGACTTTTTTATAGAGCTTTTTATATAGATATTCAATTCTGTGTTCATTAATTTTGTGTATTTGTTATGGTTTAGGCAGCGTAAGCCATTTAAGCGTCCAAGGAGCTACTTTTTTTTCACGTTTTCCACTACAAACGGCGATTTTTAAGGGTGTAGGAGTTGAGAATCACAACGCTCCTATAACCTATGTTCATCCCGGGAATCTCCTGAACATTTTGCAAAAAGCTCCATCACAATCGGATCAACGGTATGACCACGCATAAAGTACGAACAAAGAAACAAATCAACAAACAAACAAACATTCATTTTTATATATTAGATATACCACAAGATTCAGCACAAAGAAATTTCTTTAAATGTCTAAGATAATAAAAATATTTTAAAGATATTCATTTGAGGAGGGTGATTTGACCCCAAACTATAGAACACCTCTATCCCCTTACGAACTCTGATACAACCCGAATCGCTCAGCCTCTAACTGCAGTCCTTACTACACGAGACATCTGGATTACATATATATTAATATTTGCTTTATAAAATGTTAACAATAGGATTCTATGATTCGCTTTGATATATAAAGATTTGTCTGAAGGCGTGTTATTGATTCGCTTCCTATTGATTGAGCCACGTCGAAGATAAGACGAAATAGGGAAGGAAACTAATCTGAAGGAAATAACGCATTTAAAAAATTGGGAAAATGAATTCAATCATTTCTATTCTTAGTAAGTTAATTATGGGTGCTAAACATGGACTCTTACTTTAAGGGAGGAGAAAAGATTACGAGTATTTGAGAATAAAATGGTTATGATAGTTTTTGGACCAAAGAGAGATGAACAGACAGGTGAATGGAGAAGACTACATAACAGTGAGCTACATGATCTTCATAGGAAACAAGATGCAATAAGAACAGTTAATTCTCATGGACTGCGATGAGCAGGACAAGTGACACGAATGGAAAATTAAAAAAGAAAACATGAAAATGCATGAGGTGAGAGAATAACATTAAGCTTGATAGGGATATATGGAGAGCTTATATATACGAAAATAATATTAATTTTTCAATAAACTATTATATCATAAACATTCGGACTAGATAGTGTCAATTAGTTATGAGCCTGGGTGGTGTATGTAGCGGTTAGATTCCTCGACTATAAATGATTTAATAGGCATAATAATAATAATAATAATAATAATAATAACAATAACTAAGAAAATGTGTGAACATATATTTAGTTTTATTTATGTTTACTTTCAGTCCCAATTTCTTAGTGTTACTCAATAGAGAGTGTGTGTGTATTGACCCTTACTATCTCCTGATAGTACTACATCATCAGTATACACTAACAGCCTATTAATACCATTGAGTTGTAGGCCAATTCCAAAAGTATCCGAAAACTGTTTGCCTACACGCACTCTACTCTGTGTGCCATTTAGACACCGAAATTCTAACCAACTTTTTTTTAAGAATTCTTAACTCCAGCAGGATACTATAGGCCTATAACTTCTCCCTCTTTATTGAATCGTGTGCCTTTTTGAAGTCTTCGTATAATTGATGTACAGTACCATTATATTTCCATTTCTTTTCTAAAATCTGTTTTTAAAACTGATCTGTTGTAGGCCTGTTTCCTCTAAATCCACATTGATCTATTATGTCATCGATATAAGGAGCGAGCCTGCTTACTAATATATTTGTTAGATTTTGTACGAAGTTGAAAATATCAATTACAGCTGATATAAATAATAACTTTAAACTTAAGAGGTGTAAATAAAAACATGTGACGAATATTTATATTTCGTGACAAAAATTAGTGCAGATGGAAGTCACGATACTGAAATTAAAGGGCAAATCGGCAATATTAATTTCTTATTGGATCAAGACATAAGTTATAAATCAAAAACATAAACATTTAATACAATAATGTAACAATGACATATGTGCAGAAACTTGGAAATTAAAATCTAGAACAATAAGTAAATTCAATTTTGAAGAAATGGATTTTTGGAGGCATTCAGCTGCAATTCCTCGGAGAGATAAAATAAGAGCAGTGTAATTAAACAAAAGATAAATTTTCAAACTAAAATTGTGGATTTTATACAAAACAAGCAATTGAGGATTTGAATGGAATGTGGGCAGAACTCATGTTTTGCCATTTTTCCAGTTCAATGCTATTTTAGACTCACCATATTGTAGTTGGTCAGCCAGAAAAGTTTCGTTTCGATATATCGATTACAGCAGGTTCAGCAGCTGATTGTATCAGTTAAAATAAACAACAATGTTATGCATTTAGTTATATATCAATTGCTAATATCTCAAAACGTACCGTAAAACGGGGCTACTTTGACATATTTTGAATGTTTTTAAGGTCTAACTCGTATGATTTATGCCGAAAAAAATTGAATGTATGATTTATTGAACCAATTGAACCTTAGACTACAAATCCCATTTGGTACTGTTTTCCCCAAATAAAAACTTAGTAGGACAACAATGAGTTTTGTTTAGGTCTGTTTTGCCCATGTGCTGGGGCTGCTTTGACATCAAATTTGTTTTCACTATAATTCAAAGTGGACCCACTGTAGGTACTACATTGACACCAATTTATCTGGTTATACGTATTTTTATTGTAAACAACCTCACTACAAATGTTTTATAACTGTAATTTGACAAAATAAACTTAAACTTCTTTATCAATTCTGACGCGCAACAGAACGCAAAAAGTATTTAATTATTGTAGTTAGACAATCAGAAATTAATTAGAAAACATGAATTTTTGAAAACAACAGTAGAAAATAAAAAAAAACAGATTTTCACATCTCATCTTCACATAGTTCACATTCATATTGAGAATTGTTCGATCCTCTGTTACACACACCACAGACACCCAGAGCTTGCATCTTACATAACAAATCAAGTCCTTACCCCTGTAAAACCGAAAAATCACAATTTTATCCTTGTTGGGAATTCATTGTTGTTGAAAGTGACACAGATGTGTCTCCAACAATTAAACTTCTCTTTCAAAACAACTTAATTATTCGTGCGCCTTCAAGGAAATGTTCTACACCATTGAATTGTTGTCAAAATAGGCCCAAACACGCAAGAAATTAAAAATGTCAAAGAAGCCCCAATTCTGTCAAAGTTGCCCCTCGAGTCAAAGTAATCCCGCTTTACGGTATATTTTTAGTTGTGCCCATATTCCATTCAAATCCTCAGTTGAAATGGTATGATCATGTAAAAAGAATGACAGAAGACAGATTCCCAAGAACAATACTAGAAGGGTGCCACTTGGTAGAAGAAGAAGAGGATGGCAAATGATAACATGAATTAATGTCGTTTTGAACAGCACGAGGGAAAAATGATTTGGACGATGGGGACTGGAATGGCAAAGTGGTGGTGGAGGAGAATGACAGTAGATCAATTGGGCACATGAAGATGTTGTGAAACTTGATAAATAAATAAAAAATCTTGGTAATGCTCAACTTACCACGAGTTCTGTCTGTGATTCGCGACGTATTCGAAAGAAGGGCATGATGCATGCCTATACATGTTAATAAAGTCAAAGATCTTGCACGACAAACTCACGTATTAACACGACACGTATGACTCTTATCTCAGATGATGGCAAAGTTGATAAAATGCCTGATAACACTCTATTATACACAATAAAAACATTCAAAGCGGGGTACAGTATTATCAGCTCAGAAACCTATCTGCATAATCTTATGAAGTACCCACCTTAACAACATAATACAGAAAAACTTACTCAAAGCGGAATCGAACGGGACCACATTTGTTATAAAATAAAATAAGTTTAAATATTACCTTCTTAGGTAAAATCCGCCGTCCTCGACTTATAAAATATGTAATCTTTATGGCCTGTGGGCATTCAGAACATCAGTTCAATCTTCAGCAGATACTCTTCGCTACAACATTCAGTATGATGGATTTTGGATGCTGATGGTCCTAATGTGACCTGCTGAAGATGGAACGGATGTTCTGAAAGGCATAAAGATTACATACTTTATACATTGAGGACGACGGATTTTACCTAAGAAGGTATATTTTACCTTATTTTATTTTATGAGTCTCCACCTCAACGGTTTAACAATGAATTTTATTAGTATTGACCATATTTGTTTCCACATTAGACAGAACTCCGCATTATAAAAACTAAAATTTAATAATAATTTTATATTGTAGACAACCGTATGTGTCTTTTGACGTACCTTGAATTAATTGTAGTTCCGCTGCCTTTGAAAAGTGAAGTATAGTTTGTAGGAGCGACTTCGACGGTAACGCACGAAAAAACAACCCCGTTTCGTCAGCGTTAAAATGCCTCTTAGGCGCTTATCCTGAAATTAAAGTATGCAGTTTCGGTTGCCACTCACTAACTACACTTTCGTCCACATCCTTCGATTCCCCCCAAATTTCATTCCACATTTATATTCAGCCGTCTTTTAAACCTGTCCAGCCAACCTAAATATGCCTTGAAATCGTCATTCCCCAGGGATTTAGCAACAGCTAGAGCTTGACTTTGGAGCATCGGTCCGGAAATTTGGAGATTTATCTTCACTCGCCTTAACTTTTTCGTTTAATGACAATGATACATACGTTTTAGCCATCTTTATTCCGTAAGTTCAGAAACGCTACCTGTGAAAGATCGGTCTCAGAACTCGAACTAAGTTAAGATTTACAGTTATTTGAAAGACAAGTATTTCGTATAAGGGTGTACAGTGAGGCCGAAATAAAATTTTAGGTACAGGTAGAATCTCGACTTATCCCGGCGGCACGAATCATTCCTTATTGTTTTATTGGCCTAACGGGAATTTGGTGAAGTGGAAACTAATTTATTTCTCTGTCTTTCCGCTTTATAAATTTTTTTGATGAATTGTGTAGAAATATCCTTCCGTTTCCAGACAGATTCCGTTTTATGCAAAATAAATACACGTAAAATTGCTATTATTTCGCCGGGAAATAACCGTAACTAAAGTACAGTCGGTGGATCTCCTGCTCTGACTCCCTTCGAAGAGTCAACAATTTTAGAATCCACATTAAGCGTAAATAAAAAGAGCAGCTTCGAATTTTCCACTGATTTTCAGTTACATAAAAGTTGTTACAAATCTTTGTCATTGGTTGGTTTTTGATTAAGTTTAAAGGAGTTCCAAGTGTTAGCGAATAAAGCCATAACGGCTTTATTACCCTTTTCATCTACATATTTGTGCGAAAAGTCGTTTTCTTCATGTGCCTATTTAACAAAAAAAATACAGAAACAGACTTTGTGCTGAAAGTGATTTGAGACTTTATTCAACTTTGTGTGGTTTCTGACTTCAAAGCTCTGTGCCACTGAAAGCAGGCGCACTCTTTCTCGCTGAATTCTAAGGAAGAGGTGAGCAATTGCAATGACTATCTAACTCATGCCCCAAAATGGGAGTCAATGGCCAATCGCGTTCTCAATGAATATTTTGTTTTACAATCAATCACAGTCGTGTTTCACCTGGAATTTATCAACATTAAATGAAGATCCTCCTTTTTAACATTATGAATAGGCCAAACATTATTTTGCAGTGAACGACTCTCTAAGAAATACGACGACGGCCCAAGAAGTATAGGGACACCGTAGCATCCCAGACAGTGTAGAGTCTTATTTTTATGCTCTCTTTGTCCTTGGCTTAAATGCAGGCATGTTGTTTTGTCATATGATGGCATCGTAGCAAGTTACCTGGCATTTCCACCGGAGGGATCATTGTTCGGATGTTGATTTGTCTGTCTAGACTAGAGGGCGCCACTAATAAATTTAGTGCGTCGTCTTGGGTGTTGAAGCTCCATGCGCAAGCGCCGCTTAAATGCTTGGTCGTTAGGATTGAATTTTGAATTTAGATTGGGAATGATAATCTACTGGTGGAATCTAGCGAACCGCCCCGACATTTGTGTTAATGCTAGGGAAAAACGAGAAGACGATCAAATACGATTCGAGAAGACGAACAATTCGAATTCAGAGAAACCTAACAATCTCGAATTCGAGAGAAACCGAACAATCTCGAATTGCGAAGAAACCGAAACAATCTCGAATTCGAGAAACCGAAACAATCTCGAATTCGAGAAACCGAACAATCTCGAATTCGAGAAACCGAACAATCTCGAATTCGAGAAACCGAACAATCTCGAATTCGAGAAACCGAACAATCTCGAATTCGAGAAACCGAACAATCTCGAATTCGAGAAACCGAACAATCTCGAATTCGAGAAACCGAACAATCTCGAATTCGAGAAACCGAAACAATCTCGAATTCGAGAGACACCGAAACAATCTCGAATTCGAGAAAACCGAAACAATCTCGAATTCGAGAAACCGAACAAATTCTAATTCGAGAAACTGAACAATCTCGATTTCGAGAAACTGAACAATCTCGATTTCGAGAAACCGAACAATCTCGAATTCGAGAAACCGAACAATCTCGAATTCGAGAAACCGAACAATCTCGAATTAGAGAAACCGAATAATATAGATTTCGAGAAACCGAACAATCTCGAATTCGAGAACCGAAACAATCTCGAATTCGAGAAACGGAACAATCTCGAATTCGAGAAACCGAACAATCTCGAAGTCGAGAAACCGAACAGTCTCGAATTTCGAGAAACCGAAACAATGTCGAATTCGAGAAACCTAACAATCTCGAATTCGAGAAACCTGACATCTCCGAATTCGAGAAAACCGAACAATCTCGAATTCGAGAAACCGAACAATCTCGAATTCGAGAAACCGAACAACACCTCGAATTCGAGAAAACCGAACAGTCTCGAATAGAAGCATTGTATTGTGGAATATTCCTAAATAAAAAGATATTACTATTTTTCTTTCTATCCTCGTCAGCTTTATATTGTGTAAGTCTATATCTATTATGTATTTGACAACATAATATGTAAACCATTACTTAATCTATTTACAGTACCACTGAGCAACAAAAAAAATATTTTTTTTTGTCTCAGGAAGGAAAATATGTGATTCTGATAGTATTTTTTCTCCTGAATTCTAATATGATATCGCTTTTCTCTCATCTCGCAAGTGGTTTCGAGAGACCAGCATTTGTAATTTGAAAAAACTTTAATATTCTCTACATTCGTAACTACACAATATTTGAATATTCGGACTCGCCTAGAAATTAAGAAATGACGATTTTCTGCTATATTTCGCCTGTGAAGCATCCCTCTTGATGGTCCAACAATAATCGGCCCAGACGTATTAGGATTCCATTTGCCTTGAATATCTCTTTCCATAGCTGAAATCTCCTGAGTTAGCTCGTTTGGTTTTATTTTACAATGGACAAATGGACGAAAAACGTTTATTTAAAAATAAGTATTTAAATCCATTAATTGAAATTGAAATAAAAAAAAAACTGTGGGTGATGGTGGAGAAATTCCGAATACATATTTGAAAACACGATAAAAAAAACTGCATTAAGTACAGCTATTGGTATTCATGAGACAAAAATCATGTTGGCCTGTGTTACAGGTCATTATTTTTGTTATTATTATTATTATTATTATTATTATTATTATTATTATTATTATTATTATTATTATTATTATTCTTACCCTTGTTATACCTTATATCGTGTAGACTATATCTATTACGTATTATTAATCATAATTGTTATTATGTGTATAAATTAACCCTGGTGAAGTGGAAGAGAAGACCTTACGGTCTTTATTCCATCAGGTAAAATAAATAAAACCTGGGTTTGCCAATTAGGAAGCCAGTATGATGCTCACTATCTCAAATCATGATTCTTCTTCTTCTTCTTCATCCCTAACTCGCTCTCATTATAGAATATGGGGATCACACACACACACACACACACACACACACACACTCGGACGATATACATAAATTAAAATATTTCACTCACTTCAACAACTCTTGAATGTCTTCAAAGGACACACAAAAAAACTGTCAAATTAACTTGTTTCAAAACAACACTTTAAAAAACTCTGAAATGTCTTGGAAAGGACATATAAAAAAACTGTCAAATTAACTTGTTTCAAAACAACACTTTAAAAAACTCTGAAATGTCTTGGAAAGGACATATAAAAAACTGTCAAATTAACTTGTTTCAAAACAACACTTTAAAAAACTCTGAAATGTCTTGGAAAGGACATATAAAAAAACTGTCAAATTAACTTGTTTCAAAACAACACTTTAAAAAACTTTGAAATGTCTTGGAAAGGACATATAAAAAAAACTGTCAAATTAACTTGTTTCAAAACAAAACTTTAAGAAAACTTTGGAATGTCTTGAAAAGGACATATAAAAAAACTGTCAAATTAACTTGTTTCAAAACAACACTTTCAGAAAACTCTGAAATGTCTTGGAAAGGACATATAAAAAAACTGTCAAATTAACTTGTTTCAAAACAAAACTTTAAGAAAACTTTGGAATGTCTTGAAAAGGACATATAAAAAACTGTCAAATTAACTTGTTTCAAAACAACATTTTCAGAATACTCTGGAATGTCTTCAAAAGGACATATAAAACAAAACAAAAAAACTGTCAAATTAACTTTAAAAAACTGTCAAATTAACTTGTTTCAAAACAACACTTTAAAAAACTCTGAAATGTCTTAGAAAGGACATATAAAAAACTGTCAAATTAACTTGTTTCAAAACAAAACTTTAAGAAAACTCTGGAATGTCTTGAAAAGGACATATAAAAAACTGTCAAACTAACTTGTTTTAAAATAACACTTTAAGAAAACTCTGGAATGTCTTCAAAAGGACATATAAAACAAAACAAAAAAACTGTCAAATTAACTTTAAAAAATACTGTCAAATTAACTTGTTTCAAAACTACACTTTAAGAAAACTCTGGAATGTCTTGAAAAGGACATAAAACAAAACAAAAAAACTGTAAAATTAATTTGTTTCAAAACAACACTTTAAGAAAGACTGTGTCAACAATTGACACACGCAAGTGCACCGTAAAGACTGAACCAACAGCGCGCTGAACGGTTGTAAATTACTTGCTGATAACTTCACGTGTTATCTATGTATTATTGCGCGGAGCAGCCAATTGCCTGCGATAATGTTATCGTACGAAATAATTATACAGCAATAAATAAAGAAAATTACACATGAGTGCAATGCTATGTTGAATGACTCATTTGTCTTCCTAAAACATATGGGCGTGCTTCTATTTTCTCATCTTTTCTGTTTGCACCTGACTCATGTACAGTCAACTTGAAAACCAGCTGCTTATTTTTTACGCTCATTCATTAAGGGAACGTATAAATAAATTATATTTAGAAAATGGAAGTTTTACAAAGTATTGGCAGTTCCATTTCTAATCTAGGATGTGAAACCTGGACATTAACAAAGGCAGATAGTAAACAAATAGAGGCTGCTGAAATGAAGATGTTGAGATCAATAGCAGGATACCAAAGGACCGATAAAAAGAAAAACGAAGATATAAGAACAGAACTTAATATATTTAATCTCTGTGAAAGAATAAAATATTATCAAAATGCTTAACTTCATCACGTATTACGAATGAATGAACAGCGCATACCAAGAAGAATGTATAATTATAAACCAAAAGGGAGAAGAATGTTGGGGAGACCATTGAAGAGATGGAAGGACCAATTCGACCTATAATGAGATCGGAACAGGCCATTAGGCTTAATCCTTGTTGTTGATAATGATGATGGTGAAAATTGAAATGGGTTGGTCATGTGTTAAGGAGAGAGAATGATAACATTACAAAAATGACATTTGATTGGAACCACCAAGGATTGAGAAGGCGAAGAGGAAGACCTAGAGCAACATGGAGTAATACCATCAGGGATGAAGTTGAACAGGCAGGGATGAGTTGGAATGAAGTTAAGGCATTGGCAAACAACAGAATTCGTTTGCGAGCTTTTATCAAGGCCCTATGCTTACCAGAGGAGTGGCCAGGACTACTACTACTACTACTACATTAAGGGGGGAAGATGGTAAAATTCTTATTTTCTTTGTTATTTGATCAAAACCTCTGGATTTATTATTACATTACAGTCAAATAAATTAGGGCTAAAATCCATCGTCAAAAGTATTAAAAATTAGCTAAAACCCGGCGTACGCTGCTACACTTAAACAAATTAAATGTGTTTTATGTTAAATTGAATAAGTAAAAGTACAAATGACTATAAATTTATATCGTAATTATATTTAGGTATCCCGTGCTGATTACCCGGCGTTGCCGGGAATCTACACATCCGATCTTCTTGGCATAAATGAGCGGAAAGACAAAACTATTAATGTCAGTTATCCATAAAAGACCGACTTATGTTATTGCAGACTTTTGTACTTTTTTTTAGATATTCGATTCTGTTGTACATTAATTTGGTTGTATTTGTTATGGTTTAAGCAGCGTAAGCCATTTAAGCGTCCAAAAAACTACTTTCTTAGTGCACCGATGCTCTTTTTTCTAAGCTCTGACTATTTAACTCATGCCCCAAGCGCTAGCCAATCACCAATCACGTTTCAATGAATTTTGTTTCACAACCAATAACAGTCATGTTTCACATAGCTCTTTATCGATTTCTCTTTATCAGCTCCTGATTTTGTGATAAAGAAAGCTCCTCCCTTTTAATATTCTGACCAGGTCACAGCATTATTTTTCTCCAACAAATACATTGAATATAGCAAAATATGAACAGATTCCTTGATTTTACTGAGTTGTTTACTAAAACAATTAATGAATAACCCGTAATGTTGGTTATAATATACAGTTAGATGTGTTTCATTATTTCTCCACCAGGATGCATTCTTACAATATTGCGATTATATTTGGCAATAAATAATATGATCAAGTTGCCGTGAATATACATAACCTCACATATGTGATTTGTTTTCAAACATCGCCGTTTGCATTAAATATATAAATATTTTAAAATACCGGTAACTATATTTAAACAATGATTTTTGAGTTTTATTCGTTAGATAGTCGTAATAAAAGCCACTCTTGATTTCCAAATCTTACAGATAAATTCGCTCGTGACAATACTTACAATAATTTTATTCTCAAATACTCGTAATCTCCTTTCCTCCCTTAAAGTAAGAGTCCATGTTTCGCCGCCATATAATATAACTGGTAGAATAACAGTTTTATATATTTTCAGTTTAACGTATTTTTAGAGGAGTTGGGACGACAAGAGTCCCCGTAATGCATAATAGCACGCACTTCCAGAATTGAGCCTATCTTTAATTTCTTTGTGCATCTCATTCCTGTTTGTGATTATTGTTCCTAGGTATTTGAATTCAGCCACTTCCTCAAAATTTCCCTCATTTATCATTAACTCTCCATTTACATTATATAATGTATTTCCAAGTGTGAACACATATTTAGTTTTATTGGGTGTACAAGAGCAGCCGGACATCATAGACATTATAGAAAATAAAATATTACAGTGGCATGGCCATGTCGAAAGAATGCCAGAGCAAAGATTGCCTAAAATTGTTATGGAATGGAAAGAATGAAGAGAGGAAGACCGAAGAAAACTTGGATAGAAGGGGTACAAGCAAGTAAAGTAAAGTGATCCCACAACAGGCCCGGAGGCCCTTGGGGTAGTAGGAGGTTAATACTCCAACTTTTTCTAGACAATCGGCACTTTATGTCAGCCGGGTTGTCAGCCCTGCGTGACGGCCGCCTTTAACCCCAGGAACAAGCGTCTGGTACTCATTTCCGTTAGAGGCTGAGTCGACCCAGGGCCATAGTGCCGCCAGAGGGTTTGGGTCAGTTTAAAAATCCTGACCCCAACGGGACTTAAACCCTCGACCCTCCGGCTTGTAGCTCAGTGCCTTAACCACTACGCTACGGCGTGCCCCGAAGGGGTACAAGCAGCTATGAATATCAGAGGATTGGAGGAAGATCAATGGATGGACAGAGAGGAATGGCGTTTGGTTTCCGGAAGACGGCGGCAGCTGCCATGATACCGGATGATTATGATGATGATGATGTTTACCTCCAGTCCCAATTTCAGTGTTAGGTGTTGGCCCTTAATACAAGATGGAATAAACGAACACAGTATATTGTAAGGGCTACTGGATGATATACCTTTGTCTAAATTTGAAACATCTCTTGCAGATACAACTGAGAGGAGACTTGACACAACACACCATCTTGGCAGAGAACAGATCGTCTACTAAAGTAAGACAATTGAATAAGATAAGAGATGCGATAAAATTCAACAATTCTCAAAACGATTAAAAAGCTGTGTACATACATGTATTCTCAGTAATGCAATCACAAATTCCTTACAAAGAAAAACAAGGTCATGCTCTTGAAAACCATTATATTTCAAATATAACCGTCACGCAGAAACTATATAAAATAAACGAATTCTTTAGCAAGTCCAATTTTGCTAGTTAACAGAATATAGGGCCTATATTTCTTTTATTAAATTCTAAAAAAATCTAAGTCAAAGACAAAGGTGAACCGTCCTGCGACCTGCGTGAACAGGTGGTGACCAGCTCTTTGATCCACTGAGAGTGAGCCTCGGGTTCCAAGACATGGAGTCCATTTGCCCAGGACTATTTAACTCGTGCCCCAAATGGGAGTCAATGACCAATCACATTTCAGTGATATTTTATTTACAACCAATCACAGTCGTGTTTCACCTAAAATTTACCAACCAAGGTTTATCATAATAAAGAAAGCACCTCCTTTTTAACATTCTGAATAGGTCATAGCATTATTTTGCAGTGACTGACCCTCCAAGAAATACGGCTACCAGTTTGTGTATGTGTGTGTGTATATATATATATATATATATATATATATATATATATAGTGCATGAATGTCAGCAGAAAGCGCATGCGATAGATCATATAAAAACATTTGTAACAATTGATTATACCACAAAAAAGAAAAAAGAAAACCACAAAACCACTGTTTGCACTTTCTTAAACGAATTATTTACCATGAAATGACGTTGCAAAAAAATATATAATTGATGTATTTACATCATAGGACATCAGAAACCTATAACGTTGGTTATAAATTTCTCCACTAGGGTGCATTCTTACAACATTGCGATATTTGGAAATAAATAATATTATGATCTGGTTGCAGTGTGAACAAAATAAGCAAATGAAGCGTGCCAATCGTTTCTCATTTGTTTTGAAACATCGCCGTTTTCATTAAATATATAAATATTTTAAAATAACTATAGTTAAATAATGATATTTAGAGTAAACAGCTTAATTTTATTCGTTAAATAGTCCTAACAAATGCCACTCTTGATTTCCAAATTCTCTAGATAAATTCATTCCTCCTTCATGAGTCGAGAATTTATCGATAATTTGGAAATCACTCGTGGCATTACTTATGATAATTTTGGTTTGAAATTTGAGCACAACACAGAAATTAGGGGCAAGTGTCATATTCCAGACAACCAAATTTATTACAGATAGACAAAAATATTGAAAGGTCATATAGAAAGAATGGAAGACAACCGATTTGCAAAAAAGAGCTAACGAAGATAGACCAATGGACGGGAGAAGAACAAGAGGAAGACCAGCCAAGAGATGGATAGACAGTGAATGCACATCCAATACGTCTTCCTACGAGGAGTGATTTTGGAAATAAACAGGATGAAATCCTACAAATTATGATAAAGAAGAAGAAGAGAAATTTGAGTACGAGCTTAATCGAATGAATAGATATGTCATGCTTATGTGGCCGTTGTACAGTAAGTTCCTAGGAGTTCCGAAGCTTCTACGTGTATTTGATTTCAATTTCCTGATACATTCGAAAAACTCTGACTGACTGACTGACTGACTGACTGACTGACTGAATAAGGCGAAGTCTAGCTTCGCCCAGTGAGCTGCGTATGTTAGAACCGACTAGGCTCTTTGGCAGCTAAGTAGATAGTGGCTATCGTTACGGGGTTTTTGTTCACTTAATCTGAGCCTTCTTGGTGCCGATGGTGATGAAAATTGGACAGAGATTTGGGATGTGATGACCTGAAGTAGGACATCAGAATCCACACTGCCTTCAAGCCGAGAGTCGGAAATCCAGCAGTGTGGAATGAGCCACGCCACTCCAGGTGAGAGCACATCGCCAAATCTCTGGCTGGATTTTCAATTTCTGATGCTGCCAGCTTAATTAACCCTTAAATTGTCAATACAATATTTTCTCGTGCCGGTTATTTAAATGTTTCGGACCTCAAGGAAAATAAATTCATTTTAAACATTGTTATTATTATACATTATTGCGTAATTTTACATAAATATAAGTAATTTTTACTCGTTTGTTTTCTATTGATCTAAAAACAAAATTAAATAAATTAAATCAATGTATCCAATAAGATACATTTTTAATTTAAGGGTTAAAAGCGTCGGACCGCAGTGCAAACGTATAATGGAGTAATTGTAAGTTATCTATTTGCATAGTTTAGGGAATTATAGATTTGACACCAATTTTTATATATATATATGGGTCCGCACTTTCCAGGAGGAAGGTTTAGGTCGCTCCCTAGTGGAAGTGTGTGACCAAACTATTTAGTTACGCGTATTTACCTACAAATATCAACGAGTTATATGTGGTAAGCATATCGCCTCAATGACAAATACCTAGTAGGCAACTAAGATATTACTTGGATGGAATAACGGTCATTAAATTTTGCACGTAACGTCTTTTCATTGCAGGCTTGCGGTTTTTCTACGAGTCCGAAAATCTTCAGGACTCCGGACCCACGACTTAAATCCCTCGAGATTTCGTCAGGTTTAGAACCCGCGACCCTTGGAACTGGAGGCAAGGAACATAACCACTAGACAACCACAGTCGACACACACACACACACACACCACACCACGGCAAAAGATCGCTAGGACGTCAAAAAAATGGCTGAATGGAAAATTCCATTTTTTCAAATCGTAACAAGCCACAATTCGTAATTATTATTATTATTATTATTATTATTATTATTATTATTATTATTATTATTATTATATATTATTATTATTATTATTATTATTAATTAAATAAAAATAAAACTTGGTTTTATTTGATTTTCATATTTACTGACATATTATTCAGTGACAGCTGTTCCGGTACACTGTACCTTCTTCAGACATGTTAACAAATATGAATTGTGTCCAAACTGATCTAAGCAACAATACAACAATAATTTATTAAAATTTTAAATTTAAATTAATTTAAATAAATTATTGTTGTATTGTTGCTTAGATCAGTTGATATGTACTATAATAACACAATTCATAATTTGTTAACATGTCTGAAGAAGGTACAGTGTACCGAAACAGCTGTCACTGAATTATATCTTAATAAATATGAAAATCAAATAAAACTAAGTTTTATTTTTATTTAATTAATGAATATGGATTTTCATCAAGTAAACACAAACTCAATTGATTAATAATATTAATAATAATATAATAATAATAATAATAATAATAATAGTATTATTATATTTATTCTGGCAGAGTTAAGACTGTAAGGCCTTCTCTTCCACTCAACCAGCACAAATTACAAGTATATATTTAACAATTAAAATTATATATACACTATACTAATTATAAAGAGTTAAAGACATATTAATGTAAATTTCAGGTACAATAATATTTTATACGATTATGATTTTAATTATGATATTGATAATAATAATAATAATAATAATAATAATATAATTAATAATAATAATAATTCATATATAAAAGAAAAAATTCAGGTACAATATTCAATATTAGATTTTATAAAGAAGAAACAATTAAATTGGTACGGACACATTAGAAGGATGGAAGAAGGAAGACTACCTAAGATAATCATGGATTGGGAACCACAGGGAAGAAAAAAGAAGGGTAGACCAAATATTACGTTGATTTAGGGAATCAATGAAACTAAGAGGAAATGGGAAATAGAAGAAGATATATGGGATGAACAGATAAGAATGGAAAAATGTGTTGAAACAAATGTGTAGTTAACTGTGAACATGGGTACCGGAAAAATGTATATTCATTGTAAAAGGCGGAGTAATAATAAATAATAATAATAATAATAACATAAATATGATAATTATACGAGAAACACCAATTAATATATGTACCTTACACTGGGTTCTGAACTATCAACCAAGAGGTAGATCGGGAACGCCCACAAGAGATGGACACAGCAGCTATTACTTGGAGCCGGAACGAACTAAAAAGGTTCAATCCTTGCAAGAAGAAGAATAAGAAGAAGACCTTACACTGGGTAATGACAAAGCCAAGATTAGAGCAATTAGAGCAAATCTAGATTTATTTTAAAACATGCCAACGTCCGAGAGTCCTTGATTTCTTGTATGTGATTATTTGTTTTTTTTTTTTCGGAATTGGCTGAAACGAGCGAAATTACTTACATTTATGTCTAATTATAAAACACACAATAATTAATAGTCATACATGATTTTGTTTTCTCTGCGGTCCGAAACATTTAAATAACTGGAACGAGAAATTAGTGTTTCCCCAATTTAAGGGTCAAACAGCGGGGATGGGAAGTTCCAACTGGGATTCTCGTGTTGATGAGTAAGCCAAGATTTGCCTCGGTACAGAGCAATGAGTTGTGTAAATCGGTTACTTCAGCTGTGCTCTGTGAAGGATGTAATGCATGCCAACAGTGAGGTCGTCTGGAAACTCTGTCATGTCCTTGACAACTTGTATAGTGAAATCATGCAACTCTTTCAATAACGCACAAGTTACAGATGGCTCTATTCAGCGCCTCTGGTTCTATTCCCAGTTGCAACAGTAAGCCTACCGTGTCTTCGGATTTCCGAGTATTCTCCAACTATTAAAAACAGGCCTGTTAAAACTTCTCACTATATATGAAAAGAGACCTCTCCTATCCGCATACAGGTGCACTCCTGATGAAAAAACTCAACTGACAAGTGAGTAACAGTCCCTTACCTTGTCAGCCTACCCGACCTACTGAGAACTTATTAACGGCCCTGGGTTAGAGAAATGCCATCAAAATCGGTCCAGTCGTTTAGGAGGAGTTCAGTGACATACACACGTACAGAAGAATTATATATAGGCCTATATATATAGAACAAAAACTTATGTCGATGGAAATGGATTTCTTGAGCAGAGCAGCAAGATGTTCAAAATTAGACAAATAAGAAATACTGTCATAAGAGAAAAAATGAATATTGGTTTTCAATAGTAGATTATATACAGTATCCATCCATAGTAATTCTGCCCGAAGGCAGGTCCTTCACTGCAATCATAGCATTTTCATGCTATGCTTGCAGCTTTACTAGGGAATTGTAGGTGTGGTAGCTTCCCATTGCTTTCCACGCCGGTGAAGGATGATGATGATGATAATGGCCATATGATTTCGGGGACCGTTTGGGCCTTAAAGTTTTCCTGACATTTGTCTTACAGGTGAGGAAAAACCCCGATAAAAACCTCACCCAGAAAAACTGCCCCGACCGGGAATCGAACCCGGGCCAGCTGCGTGACAAGGCAGCACGCTACCTCGAGACCACAGCGGTGGACAAGAACAAGATATAAATAAGAAAATATAGAATTTCAACATATTTGTGGAACAATCAGACGAACACTGAGGAACAAAGTAAGGAAGGATACACAGCTAAGATTTTACTCAACGATGGCACTACCAGTGGCGATGTATGGAAGTGAGGCCTGGGTCCTGAAGGAAAAGAAAAAAGTAAAATTCAGGCAGCGGAAATTGAGATTGCTACGGGCTGTGAAAGGTTGTACAAGAGAAGAACATGTTAGAAATGAGAATATTAGAGAGGAACTAAAAGTACAACCACTTCTTCAACAAATAGAAGAACACAGGAACAATTGGATAGAACATCTTCAAAGAATGACAGAGGATAGGAAGACTAAGAAAGCGCTGGGCTGAACAGATGTGAGATCGGAACAGGCAAAGACCAACAAACGTCAACTAAAATTTGATTGAGGTATCTTCATTTTTCATGCCCGATATTGAGACTTAAATTAGACCTAACCGAATTTTGGGTTACACTTACCCCATTCCACCTTGTCAAAAAAGGAGGGGGGAACGTTAAACTTCTTGTCTTGTAAGCCGATGTTTCCCTTAACAGAGATTTAGGCGCTCCTCTCCCTACAGGGAAGAATTTAAACCTCACTAATTTACACTTGTTTTCGTATAGATGTCATTTGAGTGGTCCGTGATCAGCGTTCCGCCTCATACTGACATCTAGGAAACCAAGGTAGTACTAGGACGGGAAAATTCGGTAAATTTTGCTTAGAGGCCTTTTCATTCGGGCTTAAGGATTTTTTTCGAGCCTGAAAATCTTCAGACTAAACTAAGAATAAAAAATAAGAAAAATAATAATTGCTGTGTTTGAATTGAAACTTGAATCACTTAATGAGGTGTTAATAGGAACAAATGACGTGATACTGAGGACCTGGCATATCAATTTTGATGGCGCTCGCAGCCTGACAAATTGGTCCGCCGAAAAAAACAAGCCCAGAGAGTGTATAATCTCAACAGCGTTTAATACGCTGAAAGGAATTTTGATTGCCCGAACCCGGACATAAAAATGTGTGAAGTCATCATACTTGGTTATACTCTGATTGACACACACTTCGCCTGTACAAATTACAACTATAATGCGACCACGCCTTTCAAATTAATTTAACCGTGGCGCAGGAAATGCGTAAACTAACAGAATATCTCAGCAAGATGAATTTATGGCCCAATTTTGAAGGATTAAGGAATATTAATTATTTTATTGTCCAATAGCCGCAGTGGTCTAATGGTTATGTCACATGCCTCTAGTTCCGAGGAACGCGGGTTCGAACCCGGCCGAGGTCGACGGGTTTTTACGATGAGAAAATCCAAGGAATTTAGTATTAAAGATAAAGATACAATTACATCTGTAATTTTAATAGATGACGTAATATTGAAGCAAATTTCACAACTGAACTATCTTGGAAATCACATTTCTTATTACTTAAGTAGCTAATACCCGGCGTGCGCAGCTGCGCCTAAATAAATGAAAATTAATGTGTTTTTAATGTTTAGTTGAATAAGTAAAAGGAAAAAATAATTATAAATTTATATTTTTTAGATATCCCGTGCTGATTACCCGGCGTTGCCTGGGACTTATCACGATCTTCTTGACATAAATGAGCTGAATACGAAAATTAATGTGTTTTATGTTTAGTTTAAATAAGTAAAAGGAAAAAATAATTATAAATTTATATTTTTTAGATATCCCGTGCTGATTACCCGGCGTTGCCTGGGACTTATCACGATCTTCTTGACATAAATGAGCTGAAATACGAAAATTAATGTGTTTTTATGTTTAGTTGAATAAGTAAAAGGAAAAAATAATTATAAATTTATATTTTTTAGATATCCCGTGCTGATTACCCCGGCGTTGCCTGGGACTTATCACGATCTTCTTGACATAAATGAGCTGAAATACGAAAATTAATGTGTTTTATGTTTAGTTGAATAAGTAAAAGGAAAAAATAATTATAAATTTATATTTTTTAGATATCCCGTGCTGATTACCCGGCGTTGCCTGGGACTTATCACGATCTTCTTGACATAAATGAGCTGAAATACGAAAATTAATGTGTTTTATGTTTAGTTAAATAAGTAAAAAGGAAAAAATAATTATAAATTTATATTTTTTTAGATATCCCGTGCTGATTACCCGGCGTTGCCTGGGACTTATCACGATCTTCTTGACATAAATGAGCTGAAATACGAAAATTAATGTGTTTTATGTTTAGTTAAATAAGTAAAAGGAAAAAATAATTATAAATTTATATTTTTTAGATATCCCGTGCTGATTACCCGGCGTTGCCTGGGACTTATCACGATCTTCTTGACATAAATGAGCTGAAATACGAAAATTAATGTGTTTTATGTTTAGTTAAATAAGTGAAAGGAAAAATATATATCGTAATTATTTTTAGATACCCCGTGCTGTTTACCCGGCGTTGTCCGGGAATCTACTTATCCCGATCTTCTTGGCATAAATGAGCTGAAAGACAAAAATTAATGTACTTCTTATGATTAGTTGAATAAATGAAATGAAAAATAATTATAAATGTATATCGTAATTATTTTAAGATTCCCCGTGCTGATTACGCGGTGTTGTCTGGGAATCTACTTATCTCGATCTTGTTGGCACAAATGAGCTAAAAGATAAAAATTCGTTATTGTGAGTTATCCGTAAAAGAATACCCGCCATGTGCTGCTATGCTTGCACAGGAATCTACGTACTTGTCTCGATCTTCTTGGCATCAATGAAAGACAAAAATGGTTATTGTGAGTTATTCGTAGAATTGTAGAGGAAAACGTGAAAAAAGTAGCTCTTTGGACGCTTAAATGACTTACGCTGCCTAAACCATAACAAATACATCAAATTAATGTACACAGAATTGAATATCTCAAAAACTCTACAAAAAAGTCCGCGATAGCATATGTTTATCTTCTACGAATAACTCACAATAACCATTTTTGTCTTTCATTGATGCCAAGAAGATCGGGATAAGCAAATTCCCGGGCAAGCGTAGCAGCTCAAACCTGGTGGTAAAAACACATTAACATTTATTTAGGAGTAGCAGCGCACGCCGGGTATTTGCTAGTAATACTTACTTACTTTTACTCACTGGCACTATCGAACCCGTAGGTTCATGGCCGCATGGACATAAGCTCTCCATACATCCCTATCCTGAGATAATGCTTTCCAATCATTCCCTGTATAATCTACTTCCCTCAAATCATAGTTAATATTGTTCTCCCATCTCATTCTTGGTCTACCAACTGGGCGTTTTCCCTCTGGCTTTCCTACAAGTAGCTTCCATGCACGTCTTTCATTCTCCATACGTGCAACATGTCCTGCCCATCGCAGTCTACGAGACTTAACTGTTCTTATTATATCTGGTTTCCTATAAAGACCATGTAGTTCACTGTTATGAAGTCTTCTCCATTCACCTGTCTGTACATCTGTCTTTGGACCAATAATGTTCCTAAGAACTTTATTCTCACAAACTCGTAATCTCATTTCCTCCCTTAAAGTAAGAGTCCATGTTTTGCACCCATATAATATAACTGGTAGAATAATAGTTTTATATATTTTCAGTTTAACGTTTTTTGAAAGGAGTTGGGACATCAAGAGTCTCTGCAATGCATAATAGCACGCATTTCCAGAATTGAGCCTATGTTTAATTTCTTTGTGCATCTCATTCCTATTTGTGATTATTGTTCCTAGGTATTTGAATTCAGCCACTTCCTCAAAATTTCCCTCATTTGTCATTAGCTCTCAATTTCCATTATATAATGTATTTCTATGTGTGACCATATATTTAGTTTTATTGATATTTACTTCCAGTCCTAATTTCTTAGTGTTACTCAATAGTAATAAATAAATTAATAAACTCACCCGCTGAACACTCTACGCTTGTTAACGGGGGAACTGGTTGTCACAGAACCAACTCCACTCCCATCGCTTGTCCCCGGTTCTGTAACAAAAAAAACATAGATTGCTTAACACTGTACATGTATCATAACTCATATTAACTGTGTGTAGCTAGACATGTGCTGTTTCAAAAATTGCTGACTGCATTAATATTAGTTGCCTTGCATCTAGCTGACCTACAAGCAAGTGCCTGCAGGGCTCTAGTATTATACCTGCAGCTTCTCTTTGGCAAATGACGACACAATGGTCCAAATGTTCACAAAATACATTATTCTAAACTATATCTTAACACATACACAAAAATATTCACAACAAAACATATTGTGAGTTACAAATAAAAGAGTACGACGAGCATGAATTCCTTAAACTAAGCGAATTCCTCAGAAAGTCGAATTTATTGTCAGATTTTGCTGGATTGCGTATGGAGAAGTAATTCTCTTCATGCCCGATGTTGTAGGAACATTATGAAGAAGGATTTGTGTCCCAAAAAGAATTACTGGTTCAGGTTGGGTTTAATTTTCGGTAGAGCCGGATTCTCTTCTTAGGGTCGGAAGTTGGTACACTGGATAGGAAAACACTTCACAATCACTAAAAACTGTTTCTTGTAGAAATAATTGCAAATTTATTCACTTCTTAAAGTTCCCAGCAGATTAAGTAAATGTAGGTGGTATTATTCCTCACGTCAATTAAAAATAAATTCTCTTCTTTTCTTGAATCAATTATTCTTTTTGTATTAAATATTACATTTTATAGGAGAGCTCTTCATATTACTTCTATCTTTAATAAAAGTTGTATGTAGAATGAATAGTGTAATTCTTTTATAATTTTAAGACGATTATTACAACACATGTTGTTATTTTTAAATTCTATTAGTTAATAGTTCTTTAGGTATAAGGTTTAATTTGATTTGTTAAATAAGAAAGTTAATTGTTTAAACATCCAATCAGAGTTTAGTTTACTTTTATTTCAGAATATGAAGTTAAGCAGGTGTTCTTATTACAGTTATAATAGAAGGATTTATAATTTTGACATGATTTTTATGATTTTTACATTTTCTTCTTAGAGAGCTTACTTTTACCAATATCTGTTTAATATCAAATATATTAATTGATATAGAGCACCCCACGCTTTTGATGGTAAAATTATTTTCTTTTTGTTGATAACTCTAATTTTATTCTATATGTGTTAGAGATGATTTTTTTGTTGGCCACTTTATTTTATCCCAAGCGTATTGGAAATTAAAATTATTTTTCATTTCTTAGTTTTCTAATAAAGCGTGTTCCTTTAGTTTTTTAAAACTATTATTTATTAATTACACAACTCATTGTTACTGATTATCGAATTCCTTGTCCTTCACACCAGTAAAACCCAGAAATAAGCTTAATCTAAAACACGCCCTGAAGAAGACCCTCGTGCCTATCAAAGCCTGCTGCACACGATAAAAACCTGCATTAAGTACAACAATTGGTACTCATAAGACACAAATCGTGTTGACCTGTGTAATAAGTAACATTGCGCCAATTGCGAGACCATGTAGACATGCTATACATACTGTACAACAAGTGCTAATTGGTGCATTTCGATACAAAACGTGATGGACCCCCTGGTGATCAATGTAATAACCACTTCCAAGATTATACTTTATAGTCAAGAGGCGATTTCCAATACCTTCATTCCATGAAAATACTGGCCCATTTTCTCATAACTATACTCATTTAAAAATTTAAAAATTTAAATAAATATTGTTGTTGTTGCTGCTTAGATCAGTTGGAACACAATTCATAATTTGTTAACATGTCTGTAGAAGGTACAGTGTACCGAAACAGCTGTCACTGAATTATATAATAAATATGAAAATCAAATAAAACTACGTTTTATTTTTATTTAATTAATAATTTCTGTTTACCCATACCTCAAATCATGGTTAATGTTACTCTCACACCTTACTCTTCGACTACCAACGGTCGCTTTCGTTCTATTACCGTACAAGAAAGCCCCTCATTCATTACACATTTGTGCCACATGTTCTACCATCGCACTCTACGAGACTCAACTGTTATTACATCTGGTTTCTTATAAAGATCGTGCAGCTCACTGTTATGTAGTCTTCTCCATTCGCCTGTCTGTTCATCTCTCTTGGTATAAAAATTTTCCTAAGAACGTTATCTGTTTGCAGTGATGAACAAAAGAAGCAAATGCAGCGTACTAATCGTTTCTCAATTGTTTTGAAACATGGCCGTTTACATTAAATATATAGTAAAGTGATCCCAACAACAGGCCCGGAGGCCCTTGGGGTAGTAGGAGGTTAAGGCTCCCACTTTTTGTAGACAATCGGCACTTTATGTTAGCCGGGTTGTCAGCCCTGCGTGACGGCCGCCTTTACCCCCAGAACAAGCGTCTGGTACTCATTTCCATTAGAGGCTGAGTCGACCCCAGGGCCATAGTGCCGCCAGAGGGTTTGGGTCAGTTTAAAAATCCTGATCCCAACGGGACTTGAACCCTCGAACCTCCGGCTTGTAGCTCAGTGCCCTTAACCACTACGCTACGGCGTGCCCCCACATTAAATATATAAATATATCAAAATAACTATCATCAATTGAGTTGGTGTTTTACTTGATGAAAATCCATATCCAATTAATTAAATAAAAATAAAACTTAGTTTTATTTGATTTTCATATTTATATAATGAATATTTATATAAATAAATTATTATATATAATAAATATGAAATCAAATAAAACTACGTTTTATTTTTATTTAATTAATAACAATAAACTATAGTTAAATAATGATTTTCTGAGTATACAGCTTAATTTTTTCGTTACATAGTCCTAACAAATGTCATTCTTGATTTCCAAATTCTCTAGATAAATTGATAATTTGGAAATCACTCGTGGGAATTATTTTATGATAATTGTAAAACATGTATGGGTTGTCAGCACGTGGCACATATGAACATGTGTTCCGCTGGGAATGAATCCACAAGCCGACAGTGTAATTATCCCATTATATCTGTCGATGATTCACAGCTGATGTTTATGAACATTAAGACACGTAGTTCGGGATATAAAACCGACGGTTGGACACATTTACAAACTTCTCTCCGCTGTGTACATTATTCTCTAAAGAGATTTATTCTTTTCTAATGCAATTTTGGACTGCACGACTGACCATCGTTTTATTTTCTTAATCGGCCGCGGTGGACTAGTGGTTATGCTAACTTGCCTCTGGTCCCGGGGTCGCGGGATTGTCGATGGAATTTGTTAGGATGGAAAAATCCAAGGAGCAATTACTCCAGGAGGGAGGGTCCCGAGTCTCCAGATTTTCAGACCCTGTAAAAAATCCTTTAGCCTGAATGACAAGGCCTCTAAGCAAATTTACCGAATTTTTCCCGTCCTAGTAACCACCTTGGTTTCCTAGATGTCAGTATGAGCGCGGAACGCTGACCACGGACCACTAAAAAATGACATCTATACGAAAACAACTGTAATTAAATTAGTATGGCTTAAATTCCCCTCTATGGTATCTTACCTTGTCGTGGTGTAGTGGCTTGCGTGCTTAAATGATCCCGAGGAGCTATGCATGCGGTAGCATTGCTGCCGATAGGGTTACCCATGCCGGACTGGTCGAAGGTGACGAAAAGCCAGACGAAAAAAGTACCTTGGAGTAACGATCTTTCACCGTAAAAATACAACCATCAAGAAATGCGGACATGGGTTCAACTGGGGTAAAATTTTCCGGAGGTCAAATAGTCCCCCATTCGGTTCTCCGGGCGGGGACTACTTCAGGGAACCCATGCCAAAGGAAGCTTCTTGTAGGAAAGCCAGAGGGAAAACGCCCAGTTGGTAGACCAAGAATGAGGTGGGAGAACAACATTAACTATGATTTGAGGCAAGTAGATTATACAGGGAATGATTGGAAAGCATTAGATCAAGATAGGGATGTATGGAGAGCTTATGTCCACGCGGCCATGAACCTACGGGTTCGATAGTGCCAGAGAGTAAGTAAGTAAGTAAGTAAGTAATGGTTTAAATTCTTCCCTGTAGGGGGAGAGCGCCTAAATCTCTGTTAAGGGAAACATGGCTTACAAAAAAGAGAATTTCTCTAACTCACTGGCACTATCGAACACGTGGCTTCACACGCCGCGCGAACATGAGCTCTTCATACATCCCTATTCTGAGCCAACCCCGTTCAATCGTCCCCTGGACAATCTACTTCCCTCGAATAATGGTTAATGTTATTCTCCCACCTCAATCTTGGCCTACCTACTGGGAACTTTCCCTATATTTTCCTATGAGTTTCTCTGAAAATGGCGCCAACAGCCGAATGTTTGGTCCTTGACCTATCCTTTGTCAGGAGTTAATATACCTTATCCACTCTTACATTGATTCTAACATAAACGCCACTTGTACCCTTCTGTCACAATTACTGTCACATTGACAGGTAGCATGTGTGAAGTATATAAGACATGTGATTGTTGAATGTGGTAGATTACAAGAAAGCTGGTGAGATTTTTCATCGAACTTGTGAAATGTATTAAAAATAACTGTTTTTTTTACCACTAGTCAAAGGTTTGCCAAACTTGTGTTTTAAAAATTTAGATGGCGACACAGTAACAGAAAGACTCTACACATTCAGTCATTTTGTTGCATCAGAATCGACTGAAGCATGACTCAAATGCATCATCCATATGTAATAAACTATTTTAAGTTGTAATTATTGATTACATATATTGTAGAATATCTTCTATGTTTTGAATATTATTATTTTCATTCCCGAAGAACAACAAATATATTCAGAGGACATATTTTTAATATACAGAGTGATTCAAAAATATGGCTATACGTTTGATTGCATTTTGTGACGAAAATACTGTTATTATTAAAGGAAGTATGATGTTATCATTGGAAAGGGAATCCTTCAAATTACAACAATAGAACGAAACAAACAAATCACTGCTCACGTGCAGCTTGGCGGGTTGATTTTTGTGGGCTAGCGTCGAACGCCTCCACAATTGTCTTCGTTGTTTCCGCATTCGTGCTAATGCGAGGCCTTCCAGAAGGCTTGATTTTCTGCATCCTTCCCGTTTCCAGCAGTCGTTTTCTCCACTTCCCCACAGTCGACGGTTGCAATGTTACGTTAAACTCACGTCTTTGCGGCCTGACGATCATTAGCATACGTTATTGCCCATGCAGCAATTGTAATTGCTGTTGCATATTCAACGCCATTTTGACTAATGACGTAAGTTCTACACTGTTTTGTTTTATTCCATTTTGGTAATTTGAATAATTGCCTTTCCAACGGTAATTTCATATTTCCTGCAATGGTAATATTTTCATCACACAACGCGATCAAACGTATAGCCATATTCATGATTCACCCCGTAATGAATATAACTACTTTTTCGGGTACTTACTGCTTGTACGTCGTACAGAAGTTTATGAAGCAATTTAAAAAGCCATGTCACATGCAAAATTTAGCTCATTTTTTGTAAAATTAATAATACTGGGGGGTATCAAAATGTGTCGAGAAATGCGGAGGCAGATAAACATAGACAAGTAAATTCAGTTTAAATCTTTATCCGGGGAGTTTATATAAACGCAGGAAATAGGATGGTAAACTGAACAAACAAACGATCATGGTGATTTCCCTACTGTTATCAACTGCTTGTGAGCACAAGATAATTCAGAGTCGTGCGCGAATTATTTACATTTTTTGCGAATTCCGTACGAAACTCTTGAGGTTCTTGCCATGATATGATTTTTGAAAAAAAATAACTTTTATACTAATTAAATAAAATAAAACGTAGTTTTATTTGATTTTCATATTTATTAAGATATAATTCAGTGACAGCTGTTTTGGTACACTGTACCTTCTTCAGACATGTTAACAAATTATGAATTGTGTTACTATAGTACATATCAACTGATCTAAGCAACAATACAACAATAATTTATTTAAATTTTTTAATTTAACAAAAGCTATTCATTCAAATCAAGTTGAGAAGATATAACAGTTTATTACTATTTTTCAATTTATTTATTTCTACAAGCCTCCAAAACGTCCAACTTCTTACCCTTATCACAAACATGTAACATTTCAAAATGTTTACATTTTAATTAGTCTTAACATATAAACTAAGGGGTACGCCGTAGCGTAGTGGTTAAGGCACTGCGCTACGAGCCGGAAGGTCGAGGGTTCGAGTCCCGGTGGGGGTCAGGATTTTTAAACTGACCCAAACCTTCTGCGGCACTATGGCCCTGGGTCGACTCAGCCTCTAACGGAAATGAGTAACCAGACGCTTGTTCTGGGGGTAAAGACGGTCGTCACGCAGGGCTGAGAACCCGGCTACATCAAGTGCCGAATGTCCAGAAAAGTGGGAGCCCTAACCTCCTACTACCCCAAGGGCCTCCTGAGGCCTGTAATGGGATACCTTTACCTTTACATATAAACTAATATCGAACCTGGTTAATAGAGACCGGATTATATGCATTTGCATATTTAGACCTTTTTCGCCTGTTATTGCATATTTTAACTAAAACTAGTGATAACGCATTGCATATTTTAACTAAAACTAGTGATAACGCATATTTTCGGTCTATATTTAGTGCATTCTAAAAATCTGCGTCCTTTTTCGCCTGTTATTGCATATTTTAACTAAAACTAGTGATAACGCATATTTTCGGTCTATATTTAGTGCATTCTAAAAATCTGCGTCCTTTTTCGCCTGTTATTGCATATTTTAACTAAAACTAGTGATAACGCATATTTTCGGTCTATATTTAGTGCATTCTAAAAATCTGCGTCCTTTTTCGCCTGTTATTGCATATTTTAACTAAAACTAGTGATAACGCATATTTTCGGTCTATATTTAGTGCATTCTAAAAATCGGTTGGTTTTCAATGAACATTTCGAGGCCATCAAAAGTGTAGTAAACGATTCCGATAGTGGAGAGGCTTTGGCGGTTCGTCAGTGCAAGGAAGCATTTAACGATTTCAGTATTTAAAAACATTGCTTTGATTAGCACTCATTTTCAAGCTTTTTAATAGTGGCAGGTAGTCAGTAACGTACCAAGGTATAGAACTAGGGGCCCGGCGTTCAAATCCCGGTTCAGACAATATTTTTTTCTTTTCATGACATATTTACGATGGAAATGGATTTCTTGAGGAGAGCAGCAAGATGTTCAAAATTAGACACAATAAGAAACACTGTCATAAGAGAAAAAATGAATATTGGTTGTTCAATAGTAGATTATATACAGTATAAGCAATTAAATTGCTATGGGCACTTACGACGAATGCAAGAAGAAAGATTACCCAGGAAAACATTGGAATGGAGTCCACCTGGAAGAAGGAGGAGAGGAAGACCTCGAAACTCGTGGATGCAGGAAATAAGAACTGGAATGAGAGCAAGAGGACTGGAGGACATGGATTGGATGGAGAGAGACTAGTGGAGAAGAAAAATAAAACTTTAGGCACAGAACGATGTGTAAACATTAAAATTCTGTATATAAATAAATGAAATAGCAACAAAAATGTTTTAAGAATTGTTTCAAAATGTAAAATAGTAGGATATGTTAGTAGAAAAGGGAAAAAGTAAATAGTGCAACAGTGTCATATGAAAGTTGTGAGACATAACCTATAGTTCAGCCAATTTTCCTTTTGTTTGTCGCTGTCTTAAAAAAACGGCCTATTATAAGAGAGCATTCCAATGTCGTGTACTAACCTCCAAGCTAGACTCGCCGGTGCACAAGATATCCAATACACACAGTTATTAAAACAACTCAAGGATTTTTTAAAGAAACTCTTTTATCATCCCCAACACACTTCACGCACTGGTTAATGCGACTGAATAAAATATGCTATCATTCCTCAAGCAAACTGCGCATGATCACAGTAGAGGAAATGTACAGGAAACCACATTCCGTTCTCTTTGTTAGCAACCAAGTGGATTGAAGCCAATCTTAATTCTTAGCAAATAAGTGATTCTAATACACGTCCCATTTAATTATACATTACAATCCTGTAGGTACGTGGTAACAAGACTTTTGACGAAGTGAGAACAATCATTATTATTGGGGAATCTATGCTACAATGTTATCTTCGTAAATTCAAATAAAACATTTTTAAAAAATTGTTGCATATGTTAAAATTGAAGATATTAATGACAAAATAAATAAATTTAATCTAATGTGTGCACTATTAAAAGAACCCTTAAAAACACAAGAAAAGAAACAAAAATTAAATTTATAAAGTATGGCTGTTCCTGTATTGATGTAGGATCAGAATGTTGGACGATCACTAAAAGACAAGAAAAGGAGGATGGAAGCAGCTGAGATGCGATTTTTAAGAAATATAGCAGGATATACTCTGCTGGATAAGAAAAGAAATTAAGATATAAGAAAGGAACTAAATATTTTCAAACTTACAGACCGAATAATTAAATATAGGAACGACTGGAAAGAACATATTGATAGAATGCCAGAAGGAAGATTTCCAAAATTATTGCTAAATTATAAACCGCACGGAAGGAGAAATGTTGGTCGCCCACACAGAACACGGTCTGAACAATTTTAACAATTCTAGCTTTCATGAAACCGGAACGAGCCAACAGGCTTAATCCCTGGAAGAAGAAGAAGATGATATTGTTGCGGGATGTGAATTGCCTGAGAGATATACATATGTTAATTTTTCTCCAAAAATATAAAAAAAATGCCTTGAAACGAAGTAAGAAGTTGAGCTCAAAGTAACCTAAAATCGCCATATTTACGATGTAAAATACGTATTAGTCATTGCTCAGAGAGTGTAGCCAACTTATAACAAAAACCCTAAACAAACAATTGAACGCTAAACTAATCTGATGTACTAACTCACCCATTTTCTCACCTTAACTTCCCCAAACTAGCAATTACTCTCTCATTTTGTCACGCTAACTTGCCCAAACTGACACAAACTTGCCCATTTTCTCCCCTTAATTTGCTCAAACTAACAATAACTTACCCATTTTCTCACCCTAACTTTTCCAAATTAACACAATTCGCCTATTTTGTAACCATAACTTGCCGAAACCAATACTAACACGCCCATTTTCTCACCCTAGCTTGCTCAAACTAACACCAACTTGCCGATTTTCTTATCCTAACGTGCCCAAACTAACACTAACTTGCCCACTTCCTCTCCTTAATTTGCCCAAACACTAACTTGCCCACTTCCTCTCCTTAATTTGCCCAAACTAACACTAACTTGCCCACTTCCTCTCCTCAATTTTCTCAAACTAACACTAACTTGCCCACTTCCTCTCCTCAATTTGCTCAAACTAACACTAACTTGCCCACTTCCTCTCCTTAATTTGCCCAAACTACACTAACTTGCCCACTTCCTCTCCTTAATTTGCCCAAACTAACACTAACTTGCCCACTTCCTCTCCTTAATTTGCCCAAACTAACACTAACTTGCCCACTTCCTCTCCTCAATTTGCTCAAACTAACACTAACTTGCCCACTTCCTCTCCTTAATTTGCCCAAACTAACACTAACTTGCCCACTTCCTCTCCTTAATCTCCTTAATTTGCCCATACTAACACTAACTTGCCCACTTCCTCTCCTCAATTTGCTCAAACTAACACTAACTTGTCCATTCTCTCTCCTTAATTTGCTCAAACTAACAATAACTTGACTATTTTCTCTCCGTAATTTGCTCAAACTAACATTAACTTGCCCATTTTCTCACCCTAATTTGCTCAAACTAACATTAACTTCCCCAAACTAACACTAACTTGCCCACTTCCTCTCCTTAATTTGCTCAAACTAACAATAACTTGACTATTTTCTCTCCGTAATTTGCTCAAACTAACACTAACTTGCCCATTTTCTCACCCTAATTTGCTCAAACTAACATTAACTTCCCCAAACTAACACTAACTTGCCCATTTTCTCACCTTGTTTTCCCCACTGATGTAGGTGGACTCATGGGAAAGAATCCCCTTATATGTGATTGAGTATGTTGGTAATTGGTTGTAGCGGGAACATATGTTATCACATTGGTCAACATGACGCTAGCAGGCACTTGTTCTCCGATTGAATATTTACAAGTGGCATGGAATAGATGTTACGAATTTCAGACTTGTAACTATATTATAACAAGACTTTGCCGAAGTATTATTGTTTAATATTTTGCAAAATAAAAATATACATAATCCATTATTCACAGCATAAAGATAATACAGCCATTAACAATTTAGTTTTAATACGCTAAGTCTGTATGAGGCCTGCTAAACAGTGTCAGTAGGTTGTGTTTCGTTAACTACCAATGATGACTTCAACTTCAACTGTATCTTGAACAATGAATGGGGAAATTGATATTGTAATGAGTTTCAATATAAATGAAAAATAGGAGGAATTTTGAAGAAGTGGCTGAATTCAGGTACCTGGGAACAATAATTACAAATAGGAATGAGGTGTGTAAAGAAATTAAACACAGGCTGAATTCTAGAAATGCATGATATACATTAGAGGGACTCTTGTCCTTCCAACTTCTCTCAAAGACGTTAAATTGAAAATATATGAAACTGTTATTTCCCCAGTTATATTATATGAATGCGAAACATGGACTCCTACTTTAAGGGATGAAAAAAGTTACGAGTATTTGAGAATAAGGTCTTAGGAAAATAATTGACTAAAGGGAGAACAGACATGCGAATGGAAATGACTACATAACAGTGAACTATAAGATCTTTATAGGAATCCAGATATAATAAGAAAAGTTAAAATCTCGCAGGACATGTGGCACGAATGGGGAATGAAAAAGGGTCATGGAAGCTTCTTGTAGCAAACCAGGGGGAAAACGCGAGTTGGTAGACCAACAATGATGTGGGAGAATAACATTAACCATGATTTGAAGGAAGTAGATTACACACATAATTGGAAAACATTAGGTTAGGATAGGGGCGAGTGGAGAGTTTATGTCCGCGCGCCATGAAGCTATGAGTTTCATCGTGGCAGTATTATGTGTGATTACACTTTTGTATGTTGATGATGTCTCATGTAGTCAGTTTAAAATGAATATCTTTTCCTTTTTTACTCTCGTCATTTAATAGAAGTTTAACAATGTCGTTTATTTTGTGCACAGCTGTACTACAAGGCACACAAGGAAGGCTAATTTGTTACAATCACATCCCACTGTCTCAATGAGGAAGTTCTAATCCCACCAAGATAAACACTTATCAAGTTATCGCACCAGCATTGTCAATCCAGGACAGTACATGACGAAAACCCTATCGTACGCACGTAATTATCTCCAAGTAAGAAAACAGCTGCACAATGTCTCGATAAAGTCTCAAACACATAATAGCAAGATGGAACAACGTGTGCAAGGTTGCTGGCGCCCAATGAGAAAAGTAGCTAAAGCTGACTCCTAGAAATGGTTGAATTGCAACTTGTATCCGCAGAGGAAGATGTATGTAAAAGGTTGTCAATTTGTATCTCTGAAGTACAATTTTATGTCATTACTTTTGCTTTCACGCTATTGGAATTGCTACAATTATAATAGAGTCAGTAAATTATGAATACAAAGTCTAATCTATCATCATCATCATAGTACATTCACGAATTTAGGCCATGTGTTGACCTGTTTCGGCCTCAAGAGAAACACCATCCAGAAGTCTTGAGTGGACGTCCTGGTCTTCTTCTTCCTGCAGGTTGATATCTTAACATGTGTTTGGGTATCCTGTGATCTTCCATTCGATGAACATGATGCATCCATCTTGACTTATAATCAGAATTTTGTTTTCTAAGGTTCCATGTGTAATTCTTCTAAGATGTCTTCATTTTTTTTGTGATCTAGTAGTGTGTATCCAGCAGTCCTCCGAAGGTATCTCATTTCAGCAGATCTAAGTCTCTGTATGTCCTTCTGTTTCAACGTCCATACTTCGCTACCATACAAAAAGAGTTGGAAGAGCCAGTGTTTTATACACTTTTAGTCTTGAATGTTTTTGGACTAACTGTGGCTTCAAAATATAATTTATTAACCCAAAAATTCTTAAAATGTAGATATTTTTGCATTTACATCCTTTTCTTCTTCATATGAGATATTGTATCCTAGATATGTAAAATTATTCACCTGCTCCTTTTATTGTCAAGTACAATTTTACTTCTGACAGGATCTACACTTTGAAATGTCATAATTTTCATTTTATCTGTAGATATCTTCAAGAAATTCTTACAACGAAATATTCTGTAATTCTGAATTTTAATAGTTTTCTTCAACTTCTTTGTCTTTAAGTTTATCTAAGTTATACTTTTATTCTATTCTCACCAGAAATTCTATTTTTATGGGACATTCTTTGTTCATATCTTACTTTCACTAGGTGGAGTGTGAATCACTATCCACTACCCTCGTATGTGTATATAAACTTGAGCCTGTTCTGCATTAATACATGGTATTTCTGATTAGTAATACCATCAGCGGTAGTCACTTTTTGGGGTGTATTCTTCTTTAAAATGAAAGATGGCCAAAAAATATATACCAATGGTCACCCCCTGGAAGAAATAAACGTGGCAGACCAAGATGGAAATGGAAAACCTACGTCAGAACCATAATGGATGATAGGAATTTGGAAGAGGGAGATTGGAATGATAGAGATAAATGGAAACTGAAGACGGCAAACCGATAAGTGGGGGAAAGCCGAAGAAGAAGAAGATTCTTGTTTAAAAAATACTTTTTTTTTGTGGTGGCAAAATATATTAATATCCGTCAGATGTTATTACAGAATTTATATAAAATCAGTCCACCGCTGTGGTGAGGACAGGCTCCTGCGTGAGCTTCCTTTTTCGGGTTTTTTTTTTCTCGCCTGTAAGACAAATGTCAGGAAGCTTAGGGCCCAACGGTCCCTGAAGATCATCCGGCCATCATCATCATCCCTATTATAATCATCATCATCCTTCACCGGTGTGGAAAGCAACGGGAAGCTACCACACTTATAATTCCCTAGTAAAGCTGCAAAGCATGGCATGAAAATGCTATGATCCAGCGAAAGACCTATCCTCGGGCAGAATACTATGGATGGATTAAGCTTAGGATTAGGGACTCTCCTGGCGCACCACTATCAACATCATCATCATCATCATCGTCCATCATATAATCGGGGTGAACGTAACCCGGCCTTCCAGGTGCTCCAACCTCAGATGTGGGTTACAATTACGCCAATGCCAAAAGAGAACATCAGAAATGTCTGAGGACAAAAACTGGGGACATTAAAAAAAATATATAAATATTTTTAAATACCGGTAATTATTGTAATGTAGTCCACCGCTGTGGTCTCGAGGTAGCGTGCTGCCTTGTCACGCAGCGGGCCCAGGTTCGATCCCCGGTCGGGACAGTTTTTCTGGGTGAGGTTTTTATCGGGGTTTTTCCTCACCTGTAAGACAAATGTCAGGAAAACGTTAAGGCCCAAACGGTCCCCGAAATCATATGGCCATCATCCTTATCATTATCATCCTTACCATTGGCATTATCATCATCATCCTTCACCGGTGTGGAAAGCTGCAAGCATAGCATGAAAATGCTATGATTGCAGTGAAGGACCTGCCTTCGGGCAGAATTACTATGGATGGATTGTATTGTATTGTAAGCCTATGTTTACCCTTTACAGAGATTTAGGCGCTCTCCCCCTACAGGGAAGCATTTGAACCATACTAATTTAGTTACACTTGTTTTCGTATAGATATCATTTTGAGTGGTCCGTGGTCAGCGTTCCGCCTCATACTGACATCTAGGAAACCGAGGTAGTACTAGGACGGGAAATTTCGGTAAATTTTGCTTAGAGGCCTTTTCATTCAGGCTTAAGGATTTTTTACGAGCCTGAAAATCTTCAGACTCAGGACCCACGGCTTAAAGTCCCTCCCGCAGGACTTGCTCCTTGGATTTTTCCGTCCTAAAAATCCATCGACCCCGGCCGGGTTTGAACCCGCGACCCTCGGCACCAGAGGCAAGGAGCATAACCACTAGTCCACCGCGGTCGATACTGGTAACTACTGCATATTTAAATATAGGGCAGAATTACTATGGATGAATAGTTAAATAATGATTTGTGAGTAAACAGCTTAATTTCATTCGTTAAATAGTCCTAACAAATGCCACTCTTGATTTCCAAATCCTCTAGATAAATTGGAAATCACTCGTGGCATTACTTATGAAAATTCCATGGACTTTGGCCATATCTGAATTCCATCAACCTGACACGTTTAAAAAGCGTCATTAAGTAAAATAATAAATAAAAAAATAACAATCACTGCTGTAAAAATATACTTGGATGAGAACTGTGTGAAATAGTGAAAATATCGCCGGCTAAGATCTGAAAGCTTGTCAGTTGTCGGCAAAGAGAAAACGACTGCCGATTTCAAATAAATACTGGAGTGTTTTTCAGACAGTTAAACCACTTGTGCATGAACGTTTCAAGGCTGAGAGATAAATTACATTACATTCAAGACATCTGTCCGAGTTCATTAGTTTGGGATATTTATGAAGTCATTATGTAATATTTCTATACACTAATTTATAATGTAATGCAATATTAAGTTCAAATTATTGATGCCTAAAGTGAATGTAAGCCTTCGTAATTGTGTCATAAGTGATGTCACGAGTGAGGAGTGAATTTATGTAGAGGATTTGGAAATCAAGAGTGGCATTTGTTAGGACTATTCAACGAATAAAATTAAGCTGTTTACTCACAAATCATTATTTAAATATAGTTATTTAAAAATGTTTATATATTTAATGTAAACGGCGATGTTTGAAAATAAATTAGAAATGTGTTACCTTTAGATTTAGATTTATTTAGCCCGGTGGAGTTAAGGCCATGTGGCCTTCTCTTCCACTCACCAGGACAAACTTATATTACATCAGAATATAACAATCACAATTAACTCTAATATTAAATACTAAATAAAAATTTGATCAAAAAGATAATATCTATTATATTATGATCTATAATGCAACCAGTTAATGTTAGTTAAAATTAAGACTAAAACTAATAATAAAATGTATACAAGCAAGACATATTAAATTGTCCCTGTCTAATGTATATAAAAACAAAAAAAATAATGAGATATAGAAAACTAATTTTACGTTTGTACAATATTTAAAACAAAACAAAAGAAAATATTTGTTAATCTTAATATTATTTTCATAGATAATTAAATTTATTAATTGTTAAAAGAATACTATCAGTGAGGTGTATAAGTTAGTTTGTTATTAAATAATTCTTTAATTTATTTTTGAAGGATGTTATAGTTTGACAGTCTCTGACACAGGGCGGAAGGGAATTCCATGTTTTGGTAAGTGAGACCGTAAAAGATATAAATAATATACAGTGTGATGAGGAGGGATATAAAGGACAATGTGCTGAAGGGATGTAAAGAAAATAATTCGCTCTTACACTCGAAACAAAGGAAATAAACATAACAATAAAACATTATCTTAAAAGAATTGAAGACTACGCCAATTTTGGAATATATTAAACAGTACCAACTAAATTGGAAACACCATCTTGAAAGAATGAGTTCAAATCGGATCCCCAAAGCTGTTTATAATTATATACCAAGAGGACGAAGATCACTGGGCCGTCCTATGAAACGCTGGAGGGAAAATTTTCTATAGGATCGTAACAGGCCTGGCCTAATACTTGGAAGGAAGAAGAAGAAGAAGAAGATAAAACATTACCTAGCACATGTCTATATAAGTTATATGGGAGAATCTTAAAATATAGAATTACAATTTTAATACATTAAATAAATAATCAATTCATTGTTATTCTTACGCATGCGGAATGCAGAATACATTAGAATTTCAATTGTTCAAAATGGCTGCTTCTTCTATACCATTTTTAAAGCTTCAAAAATAAAACACATTTACAGAGACAAACGAATTACACTGGTCAACATGATTTTTGTCTCATGAGTACCAATAGTTGTACTTAATGCAGTTTTTTTATCGTGTTTTCAAATATGTATTCAGAATTTCTCCATCACCCACAGTTTTTTATTTCAGTTTCAATTTATGGACGTAAATAATTATTTTTTTAATAAACGTTTTTTTCGTCCATTTGTCCATTGTAAATAAAACCAAATGAGCTAACTCTGGACCATTATCAGCTATGGCAAAGATATCAAGGCAAATAGAATCCTAATATGCTGGCCGATTATTGTTGGACAATCAAGAGGCACAGGCGAAATATAGCACAAAATCGTCATTTCTTACTTTCTCGGCGAGTCCGAATGTTCGAATATTGTGTAGTTACGAATGTAAAAATATTAAAGTGTTTGAAATTATAAATTCCTGTCTCTCGGAAACCTTGCGTGATGGAAAAAAACCCGATATCATATTTGAATTCAGGAGAAAAAATAATTTGTATGGGGTCCTCCCATGAAATGCCATAATTTTAGTTTTGTTAATTGATATTTCCATATTAAATTTGGCACCTATTTTTTGTAAATTATAAATTGATCGTTGCAAATAATTTTCGGAAAGTGCCAGAAGAGCTAAGTCGTCTGCAAAAAGAATAGCATCGAGTTTGAGGTTCCTATTGATGGGTATATATCCTCGTTGTGTTTTCCTCCATTCGTTTATTAATTTATTCATATATATATATATATATATATATAATGAAAAGCACCGGTGAAAGTCCACATCCCTGTCTTACTCCAGTGTTGATCTTTTCCCAAGAAGATAATTTGCCATTTTGTTTAACAGAGATTTCATTATCTTTATATATGTTCAAGATATTAGTAATATATTATTGTGGAACGTTATCATCTTTTGAAAGAATGAGTTCGAGTCGGATCCCCAAAGCTGTTTATAATTATATACCAAGAGGACGAAGATCTCTGAGCGGTCCTATGAAACGCTGAAGGGAAAATTTTCTATAGGATCGTAACAGGCCTTGGCCTAATACTTGGAAGGAAGAACAGGAAGAAAAAATACTATCAGAATCACATATTTTTCTTTCTGAGACAAAAAAAAAAGCTTATTTTTTGTTGCTCAGTGTAGTTTTGAATGTTTTCAAACAGTTAACCCTTAAATTAAAAATGTATCCTATTGGATACATTGGTTTAATTTATTTGATATGGTTTTTAGATGAACAGAAAAACAAACGAGTAAAAATTACTTACATTTATGTCAAATTGCGCAATAATACAGTTTAACATGAATTTATTTTCCTTGCGGTCCGGAACATTTAAATAACTGGCACGAGAAAATATTGTATTGACAATTTAAGGGTTAAGTGAAAAATATCCCGCATGAACCATTGAAGATGTGGTGAATATAACACCAGAATTTACAGGTGAGTCAGTATAGTATTGGATGATGCTGAGTACATGTCTTGTACACAAGTTGTTCAAATAGCCGTTAATAACTGCTAGAAGCTTCGATAAATCAGATTCACTTTTATAAAGTTAACAAGCCAGAAATGCTTTCTCAACTCTCTCAGTTGGAAATGTACTCTCAAACGAAAGCGTCACAATCGATACTTCGAAATACAGTCAAAGGCCGTGCAAAGTCGACAACTTGATCGGTCTTCGGAATAACCTATTCCAGCTACCTTTTAAAAAAAACAGTAAAAATTAACAATACAGAAAAAAAAGTAGGGGCCGCACAAGGACTGAGCAAACTAAGTTAATTTCTCAGAAAGTCGAATGTATGGTTCGATTTTGCTGGTTTATGAAATATATATTTAAATATATAATATAAACGAAGAATACACAGAAATAAATGTAATTGGTTTGAACATGTACAAAGAATGCCAAATATCGTTTATCAAAACAGCTGCTTCATTATAAACCTCTAGGCCGAAGAAATGTAGGAAGACCAAAACGTAGTTGGAAAGACAACCTGCGCCTGTAGCAAATAGTGCACCGGGGAGCGGAACGGGCCAAAAGGCCCATACCTTGAAGATGAGATGATATTTATTTTGTTAAATTTTACAATGATTTTATAGCTACTTTTGGAAAGGTTTGAATTGTTTGAAGTTTCCCATAACATTTTTTTAGGAATATTATCATATGCTTTAGTTAAATCGACAAAAAAGTAAATGTAAATCTCTGTTAGTAGACCTTTTTTTCTCTCTCTCTCTGTTAGTGGACCTTTTTTCTCTCAATCATTTGCGTTATGCAAAATATATTATCCGTGCATGACCTATCACTTCTAAAACCAGATTGCTCTTACATTTCTTATCTTGGTAATTTACTTAACTATTTCACTTAGTATACGTCCATAAATTCTACTCAACGTACTTGTTACTGATATGCCTCTATACTTTTCACACTTTCTCTTGTCTCCCTTCCTACGTATCGATGGAAATTATGGGTGTGAAGAGAAGTCACAATGCCTCCTTCTTCTCCAAATATCGCCTTCTGTCACAGTCCCAAAAATAGCTCTTAATATTTTTCTTTCAAAAGGATCCAGATAATTTTTCCATTACTTTATTAAAATATTTAACGAATTAAAGCAATGAATAATTTAGAATAGAATAGAATAGATTTATTTAGACTGATGAGTTAGGCCTTCTCTTCCACTCACCAGGACAAACATATGTTACATATAAATACAAAAAAAAATCAATAATAGTCAAACTAAACAATTAATTATCCGTCAAATTGAATAATAATGAAAATAATGTCTAATATAGAAAAAATTAAATACAATTAAAATTATAATTTAGGATACGTTGCCAATTTAAGGTCTAATTACATAATTAAGTGTTGAATGGCGCACAATGAGACGAAACAAACATGGAGGTCCCTAAATCAATTTTTTTAATTTCTGTTTTCAGATAAACCTTCACTTCTAACAGTCGAATTTCACTGATTACTGAGAATCCATCTGAATAATACCTTAGTCGCCTACCCTCACTGAGGTCATGTGCTAACCACATGTCATTCGTTGACATATGCAGGTAAATAAGTGTAATTAAATTAGCATGGTTAAGAAACTTCCACCATGAAGACCCGCGTCCGCACGCGGATAGGCAACGAAGTACATACATACATACAATAGGTATTAACTTACAGTTATGGATAGTTTGTTTTCATTGCAGTCCGATACATTTAAACAAGCTGACATACGAATTTTTATTCAATTTAAGGAATAAATATAGTTATTGTCTTGAACATCAATATTGAAACATAAATTCAACTTGCTGGGATAGCTTCGTCTACAAGATCGTAGAACCATCCTTTCCCTATGCTTTCTCTATAACATATTACACACATCATTACCTTATTATTTATCACACCGCTTCACTAGACTCTCTGATACACATAAATTAGATACCCGATCCCATCAGCACAGTGTTCTTTATATCCCTCCTCATCACACTACCTATTATTCGAAATCTTTTAGTTTCTTTTGCTAGAACATGGAATTCTCTTCCACCCTATGTCAGTGACTGCCAAACTTTACCATATATAAAAAACAAACTGATAATAAAATTATTAACAGAAACATCTCACTGAAATTTCTTTTACAATCAATAATAATTTTTCTTTTTTTCAATAAAAATTGTATTAAGATTTACCAATATTTTTACCTAATGTCTCATATATTGGCAAAACATTGGTGGAATCTGTTGCAATGTATGGAAAATCAATAAGTACTACAAGAATAGACTAATAGCTCTAGAAATGGATTATTTACACATAGGTGCCAGAGAGTCAAAATTAGAACATGTCACAAAAAAGGAAATTAGAAACATAATGGAAGCAGAAGAAAGAATAATTGAGAATTGAGGAGAAGAAATAAAGTGGTTAGCACATGTTTTAAGATGGGAGATGAGCGATGGCCAAAGCAACAATATCAATGGCATCCGACCAGAAAGAAGAAAAGAGGGAGACCAAAGTTAACATGGAAGGAAAACATGAAGACAGTAATGCAATCAAGAGGGCTAAGCATTGAAGATGCCCAGGATCGTAGGCTTTGGAGGTTTGGCACGGAAAGACGGCAGCAGCTGTAAAAACCCGAAGATATATATATATATATATATATATATATATATAAACGATTGATTAATTACAGTTTATTACTTTCTTCTTCTTCTTCCTTCCAAGTATTAGACCAAGGCCTGTTACGATCCTATAGCAAATTTTCCCTGCGGCGTTTTATTACTTTCTTTGTTTCTTTTACAGCAGATTCGAGCTGTTATTCTTTTGTGTATATTTCTTTCATTAGTTTTAATTTTAATTGCATTTAATTTTATTGTATTGTTAAAGAGTATTTTTATTATTGTTTAGTATGTAATAATATTGTATTTTTTTTTATTTAAATGTAACATATGTTTATCCTGGTGTATAGAATGAAGGCCACCAGGCTAAATAAATAAAGAAATAAAATAATTTTAAAAAATTGCGTAGTTTACGCAGTTCTTGAATGACAGACTCTTTTTTCTTATTTTAGAGAAAAAAACATAGAAATTTGAAATGTCACCTTGGACTACAACAGTCTGAACATGGGAAACAGAGTGTGTTCCAGTCTCAAACAACGGAAAATGAAAGCGTGCGGTAGCCGTTATCTCCGCAGTTATAAGAATTGGTTTGGTTTCCTAATTTGGACACTTCCAACTCGAATTTCCAATTTTGGCGAAATCGTTTATGTCCATTCCTGAAAGAAGTGGAGCTGAGAAATGTGGTTTGTCGTCTCGCAACATCGACACAGTTCATTTTCAATTTTACCAACATAACACACTGCACAACCAACAGAGCTCTAAATGCAAACTGTTTTAACTAGGGGCACCTCACAAGGGAACTGCATGCCCAAACCTATCTTGAAATTTCTCTCCTCCCAGAGGAGTGTTGTAAAGTACCAGGCCGTGTCAAAAAAAAACTGCCTTTTTTGACTGCCCATCCATAGTAATTCTGCCCGAAGGTAGGTCCTTCACTGCAATCATAGCATTTTCATGCTATTCTTGCAGCTTTACTAAGAAATTGTAGGTGTGGTAGCTTCCCGTTGCTTTCCACACCGGTGAAGGATGATTATGATGATAATGATAAGGATGATGATGATGATGGCCATATGATTTCGGGACCTTTCGGCCTTAAAGTTTTCCTGGCATTTGTCTTACAGGTGAGGAAAAACCTGATAAAAACCTCACCCAGAAAAACTGCCCCGACCGGGGATCGAACCCGGGCCCGTTGCGTGACAAGGCAGCACGCTACCTCGAGACCACAGTGGAAGGCATTAAAATACTGGGTTAAAAATCTCATTTAAAATAGTGGGAAGTTATACAACTCCTCACTTGATGGATTGGTAAAGTAAAGTAAAGTAAAGTAAAGTGATCCCACTACAGGCCTCAAGAGGTCCTTGGGGTAGTAGGAAGTTAAAGCTTCCACTTTTTCTGGACAATCGGCACTTGATGTCAGCCGGGTTGTCAGCGCTGCGTGACGGCCGTCTTTACCCCCAGAACAAGCGTCTGGTGCTCATTTCCGTTAGAGGCTGAGTCGACCCCAGGACCATAGTGCCGCCAGAAGGTTTGGGTCAGTTTAAAAATCCTGCCGCTTAAAGTAAAAACATAAATGTTTGATCGTTTACGCGTTGGCGAGCCGTTTGCGTCTATATCAAGCTGCTTCAATGAATCAACTGTACGATTGATCAAGAGATCCGGAGACAAAATAAGGAATTCTATCGCTGAATTCACAGCTGAATATCAATCTTGAGTTGAAAGACTTTTTAAAGCGGCAAAACACGAACAAATAACTAAGTTCTTTAAGCCCTTGCCTAAGCCTGACAGTAATAATTAATAGAAATTGTTCAAAATCTCTCATTAATTGATTACTTTATTTTGCAACCTTGGAACGTATCCCCTATATAGGGCCTACCCATACAAATTACAATGAGCAACAAAAAAAAAATATTTTGTTTTGTCTCAGAAAGAAAAATATGTGATTCTGATAGTATTTTTTGTCCTGAATTCAAATATGATATCGGTTTTTCTCCATCACGCAAGGTTTCCGAGAGACAGGAATTTATAATATCAAACACTTTAATATTTTCTACATTCGTAACTACACAGTATTCGAACATTCGGACTCACCTAGAAAGTAAGAAATGACGATTTTCTGCTATATTTCGCCTGTGGAGCATCCCTCTTGATGGTCCAACAATAATCGGCCAGCATATTAGGATTCCATTTGCCTTGATATCTCTTTTCCATAGCTGAAATCTCCTGAGTTAGCTCATTTGGTTTTATTTTACAACGGACAAACGGACGAAAAAACGTTTATTAAAAAAATATTATTTAAATGCATTAATTGAAATTGAAATAAAAAACTGTAGGTGATGGAGAAATTCCAAATACGTATTTGAAAACACGAAAAAAATTGCATTAAGTACAACTTTTGGTGCTCATGAGACAAAAATCATGTTGACCAACGTTACCATTCCATATTCGGAGTTTCTATATTCGCGACATATTTGCGGAACATATCTCCCGCGAATAAGGAGCTTTTACTGTACTGATTACGTTTGAAATGTAAATGATTTAACAACTGAGCAAGCGTCTCAGCCACGTGATGACAACGTAAGCACATGTTTGTGATAATGTAATGATTTAGAATATTGGAGACGTCAGTTATTACCGGAAAAATTTCTAAATTCAAATCGGGAAAGATTGGCATGCTACGAGTTATTGGTAAATCCAGAAAATTGGATAAACCTCGGTAAATTACTGGACAAAACGCGAAAAATAAGGACAACACTCATTCATGAATAAATATATGTTATCAAAATGCAATACCATTAATTATTAACAATTATATAGTATAATTAATTAGTGTATAATGCTATTGTGTTATTATTTAATTGTATATTAATGTGTTTTCTTTATGTATTGTAACGTTATGTTTTTTTAGTGTATAATGCTATGTGTTATTACTTAATTGTAATATTATTGTGTTTTTCTTTATGTAATTGTAATGTTAATGTTTTTAGTGTATAATGCTATTGTGTTATTATTTAATTGTAATATTATTATTGTGTTTTTTCTTTATGTAATTGTAATGTTATTGCTGTTTTTGTTGTTTATTTTTCTTTACACTAGTACCAATTATTACTTTATTGTAACGGATTGTCAACAGCACGTACGGCTTACTGCCCGTGCGACCCATATTTGTAAATAATATTGTAAATATCTTACTTTTTGTCTAATAAAGTCCTACTACACTACTACTACTACTACTAAAAATGCATCATAAGATAATTTTAGCTAAAACAAAAAGAAATGCTTCATCAGTCAATGCTACACAACAGATTCAATCTATTTATACTGTCTTGAATAAAGAGTGTAAGATCATGTGAGAAGTTGTGTTATATATAAACACAGCCCACTTCCACTCCTGCAACACTTTTTGTTTAAAGGAGCAACACAGATGGGCTTATAGTTCGCAGATATTAAAGGTACAATTTTGAAAAAAACAGAAATTGCATAAATCATCATAGTCAAATCACGAATTTAGTTATTTATTGACCTGTTTCGGCCTTAATAGAAATAGCATCCATCATCATCATCATAGTACATTCACGAATTTAGGCCATTTGTTGACCTGTTTCGGCCTCAAGAGAAACACAATCCAAAGTCTTTTGAGTGGACGTCCTGGTCTTTTCTTCCTGCAGGTTGATATCTTAACATTTGGGTATTCTGTGATCTTCCATTCGATGAACATGTTGTATCCATCTTGACTTATAATCAGAAATTTTGTTTTCTAAAGATTCCATGTGTAATTCTTCTAAGATGTCTTCATTTTTTTTTGTGATCTAGTAGTGTGTATCCTGCAGTCCTCCGAAGATATCTCATTTCAGCAGATCTAAGTCTCTGTATATCCTTCTGTTTCAACGTCCATACTTCGCTAACCATACAAAGAGTTGGAAGAGCCAGTGTTTTATATACTTTTAATCTTGAATGCTTTTGTACTAACTGTGGCTTGAAAATAGGATTTATGAACCCTAAATTCTTAAAAATTTAGATATTTTTGCATTTACAATCCTTTTCTTCTTCATATGAGATATTGCATCCTAGATATGTAAAATTATTCACCTGCTCCAAAATTTTATTGTCCAGTACAATTTTACTTCTGACAGGATCTACACCTTGAAATAGCATCCATACGTCGTTAAACGGACGTCCTGCTCTATCACGCGATCCTCCATTCGATGAATATGTGATATGATACACACTACTAGACTGCGATGGGCAGGACATGTTGCAAGTATGGGGAATTGTGAGCATAAATATATCCGAAATTAATCTTATATCAAGGGCAACAAAACCACTGTTGACCGGTGTTATTATACATTTGTCTTACATGTGCGTATAACTACATAACAGTGAACTACATGGTCCTTATAAGAAGCCAGATATAATATGAACATTTAAGTCTCGTAGACTGCAGTGGACAGGACATGTGGCACGAATGGGGAATAAAGACTTGCATGGAAGCTTCTTGTAGGAAAACCAGATGGAAAACGCCCAGTGGTAGACCAAGAATGAGATGGGAGAATACCATTAACTATGATTTGAGGGAAGCCGATTATACAGGCAATGATTGCAAAACATTAGCAGAGGGATGTATGGAGAGCTTATGTCCGCGCGGCCATGAACCTACGGATTCGATAGTGCCAGTGAGTTACATTACAGGGACTGTAGTCAACGCAATTTCTATTTAAAAATTGTACTAAATACACGTGAAAAGGTTATTCTTTCAATTATTTGGATACGTGTCGTACCTCAAGAAGGAGAAAATATACGAATATTTGAGAATAAATATTTCGGCCAAGAACAGACGAATTGAGAAGATAACATAGCAGTGAGCTACACAATCCTTATGGGAAACCAGACATAATAAGAAATGGTTAAGTATCGTAGACTACAATGGACAGGACATATGGCCCGGATGGCGAATGAGGGACATAGAAGTTCCTTGTGCGTAAACCAGAGAGAAAACGCCCAGTTGGTGGATCAAGAATGAGATAGGAGAATAATATTAACTACGATTTGAATGAGATGCACAAAGAAATTAAACATAGGCTCAATTCTGGAAATGCGTGCTATTATGCATTGCAGAGACTCTTGATGTCCCAACTCCTTTCAAAAAACGTTAAACTGAAAATATATAAAACTATTATTCTACCAGTTATATTATGTGGATGCGAAACATGGACACTTACTTTAAGGGAGGAAAGGAGATTACAAGTATTTGAGAATAAAGTACTTAGGAAAATTTTTGGACCAAAGAGAGATGAACAGACAGATGAATGGAGAAGACAACATAACAATGAACTACATGGTCTTTATAAGAAGCCAGATATAATAAGAACAGTTAAGTCTCGTAGACTGCGATGGGCAGGACATGTTGCGCGTATGGGGAATGAAAGACTTGCATGGAAACTTCTTGTAGGAAAGCCAGAAGGAAAACGCCCACTCGCTAGACCAAGAATGAGGTGTCAGAATAAGATTAACTATGATTTGAGGGAAGTAGATTATACAGGGAATGATTGGAAAGCATTAGCTCAGGATAGGGATGTATGGAGAGCTTATGTCCGCGCGGCCATGAACCTACGGGCTCGATACTGCCGGTGAGTTAGTTAGTTATTATTAAAAATGGTGTGATGTGACATAATTTAAGGTAAGTGAGGTGGATTGATTAACTAGTTTGTCGCGTGCATTTAAATACCTGTTGCGGGTACCTGACCTCGAATAATTACATAGCTTCAGTCTTCAACGTGTTTAACACGTCTGGGCGATTAATTACCTGTTTATTTCTAAATTGTTCGCTACTGGAAACACTCCATTAAAATAATCCAAACAATAATAGGCCCTATATGGTGCTGAGATCACACATTCATTCATAATGTTCTGCTCAAGAACAGGTCTTTCACTGCAAACTTAGCATTACGCAATTTTAATGTTGCCATCACAAAACTTGAAATTAAAATAAACATGAGAAATTATGCAATTTAATTTTTGTCACCACAAAACTTAAAATTACGTTTTTCATTGTTGTCAACACAAAACTTAAATTACGCAATATCATTGTTGACAACACAAAACTTAGAATTACGTAATCTCATTGTTGTCATAAAAACACTTAAAATTAAAATAAATATGAGAAATTGCGTAGTATTGGACGCCCATGGGAAGATTCATTAAATTCCGTTTGATGTGAAAACAGGTAAAAAGGCCTCAATTTCATGAAGTAGAAAAAAAATTACGTTCAATTTCATAGGTGTCACCATAAAACTTAAAATTACGCAATTTCATTGTCGTCGCCATAATACAAGTTCAATAGTTTAGGCCTTTTATTTATAACGGGGCACGCCGTAGCGTAGTGGTTAAGACACTGAGCTACAAGCCGGAGGGTCGAGGGTTCAAGTCCCGTTGGGGTCAGGATTTTTAAACTGACCCAAACCTTCTGGCGGAACTGTGGCCCTGGGGTCGACTCAGCCTCTAACGGAAATGAGTACCAGAGGCTTGCTCAGGGGGTAAAGGCGGCCGTCACGCAGGGCTGACAACCCGGCTGACATAAAGTGCCGATTGTCTAGAAAATGTGGGAGCCTTAACCTCCTACTACCCCAAGGGCCTCCGGGCCTGTTGTGGGATCACTTTACTTTACTTTTTATTTATAACAATTTTATTGGTAGTGTTGACCCTAGACAGGGTGTATAATAAAAAGTATGTTCATGGAATTCACGTGAAGACTGCTGAATCTTGTTTGCCAAAAATAGTTTGGGAATACGTCGGTAATGTGTATGTTATGATATTGTAAAGATGTTAGAATTTCACACAGGAACTAGGGATTGTTTGGCATTCAAGCAAGGTCAGTCAACTGGCAGACATTCTCAGATGCAGACAGATACAAATTTGGGATGTGCGTGTTTTGTTCAATTCATATTGATATGTACCGCACCCATATTCTGCAACAGGCTCATTTGAATATGTTTATGAGGTTTCTGAGGAGTGTGGCTGGCTGCACAATAACAGATCGAAAACAAAATGAAAATATACGAAGTGAACTAAATATATTCAAACTATTGGATAGAATTACACAATACAGAGATGAATGGATGGACCACAATAGAATGGATAAAAATAGAATTCCGAAACAGGTTCTTCATTACAAACCACTAGGACGAAGAAATGTAGAAAGACCCAGTAAAAGATGGACAGAGCAATTATAGCATGAAATCGGTACAGACCTTAAGGTCTAATCCATGATGATGATGATGATGATGATAAATGTTTTTATATATTCTTCTTCTTCTTCCTTCCAAGTATTAGGCCAAGGCCTGTTACGATCATATAGAAAATTTTCCCTCCAGCGTTTCATAGGACGGCCCAGTGATTTTCGTCCTCTTGGTATATAATTATAAACAGCTTTAGGGATCCGATTTGAACTCATTCTTTCAAGATGGTGTTTCAATTTAGTTGGTACTGTTTAATATATTCCAAAATTGGCGTAGTCTTCAATTCTTTTAAGATATCGGTGTTCCTTTTCCGATCCCATCTGGTGTAACCCGCTGTTCTGCGCATGAATCTCATTTCTGCTTTCATGTTGTCTTTTTAGTGTCCATGCTTCACTACCATAGGTCAACACTGGTCTAGCCAAAGTGTTATATAAACGTAATCTGGTGTTTTTTTGTACAAGGGATGGTTTCATAACTTGATTAATAATTCCTAAACTTTTATTATAACTAGTAACTTTTCATCAGGGATATCCTTTTCATCCCAGATAGAGATATAATGTCCAAGATATTTGTTTATATATATATATATATATATATATATATATATATATAAATTTACTATATAACATGTCTCTTGCTTACAACATCCTTCTTTTATTTTACACCCTTTCTTTTCGTTTCCACGGACCTTCATTATTTTTTGGTCACTCCCCCCCCCCTTTTCAGAAGCTTCTTGAGCAAGCTAAGACTGGTGATAGATGACAAATACTGTGATTTTAAATGATCCGACACCTTCAGCAGTCGTCCACTAAATGACTAATGTAATGCTTTTTTACATGTGTTTAGGGATTCTCCCTTCCATAAACACTACCTCTGGCGACACTAGTGCTAACACACTTCACCTTTAGTCGTGCAGATTTAAATTCGGCGAGTAATATGTCAGCCTGATTCTCAGCTCTGCCTGACGACCGCCTTTACAGTCAGATTCAATCCAGGAAGATACTGTATGTTTGGAATAGGGAACTGGGTTGCCATTTTAACAGTATTTTCTTCAGAGAAATCCTTAAATAAAACTGAAGTATGCAACACAGCAGGTACATAGTTGTAAGTTGTTGCCGTCCAAGCCACCCCCTCTTAAAGAAAAAAAACAGTTACCACTTGTCACTGAGCTCGTGCGGATGTGTACTACCCTGTGTGAAAGTGTCGACTCTCATATTTAGTATAAAACTAGTTTGCATGCCGTAAAAGAAACACTATGTTTTTTAAATGTATAGTACATAGATTTGGAAAAAGTACTGCTAACCTTGCCGCTCCTCCCCTCCCTAAAGAAACAAATATCGTTATTATGAGTTTTGCAACATCTACCCTCTGTAGGTAGGGGGGCAGTGGCGTAGCCCAAAAGGTCTGTAGTAACTTCCTGGGTTGAATTAGAGTGTACTCCCAGAACAATCGTCTGGTACTCATTTCAGTTAGAGGCTGTATAGACTCTAGGGTATCGGTACCGATACAAAGTTAAAAAAAACTCCAAGCACGACAGGCCTAGAAGGCTCTTGGACTATCAGCCGGTTGCTGGTATCACATCCACATGTGTTAATCACAGAGGTAGACGATCATCTAGCCAGTGTAGGGGTGACATTTTGTCAGCATATCGGGTCCCCCAGTTGTTATAGCTGTTTTTTTTTCAACCTGGAGTCGTTACTTAGTTGCTACTCAAATGCCTCACGATGCTGGTTGGACACCGGTCCCATATGACAGAAATTCCATGAGAAAATTTTTTCCTCCGTGGAGACTCCAAGCAGCGCAAGTTTAGGCAACTTTAAAACTCCTGATCCCATAACACCCGACCTCCCTTGGTTTAACCAAGTGAGGAATGACGTACCCTCTAATAAATACCAATAAAATTCATTGTTAAAAACGTTGAGGTGGAGAGTCATAAAATAAAATAAGTTAAAATATACCTTCTTAGGTAAGATCCGTCGTCCTCAACTTATAAATATGTAATCTTTATGCCTTTCAGAACATCCGTTCCATCTTCAGCAGGCTCTTTTTGGCTACAATATCTAGTGTGATAGTTGATGCTGCTTGTCACAACACCACATTGGGACCAGCAGCATCAACCATCATACTGGATCTTTTAGCGAAGAGGGACCTGCTGAAGATGGAACGGATGTTCTGAAAGGCCTACAGGCATAAAGAATACATATTTAATAAGTTGAGGACGGCGGATCTTACCTAAGAAGGTATATTTTAACTTATTTTATTTTGTGCCCTCTAATATATTAGATGGAGCTGTTATAAGCATGTTCTCGGACAAGTGCCCTTTATATTCTTGCCATTAACCTTTCAGTAATATTTATTACTTGAAATTGAGATCAACTTTATACTTTGTGTTCACGTTTTCGTTGTTAAAGGTTACTTTCCAAGATATAAAAGTGGTTTATTAATATAGTGATCAGCGAAATTGACCTCAATTCATATTTACTTACTTACTCACTGGCACTAGCGAACCCGTAGGTTCATGGCCGCGCGGACATAAGCTCTCCATACATCCCTATCCTGAGCTAATGCTTTCCAATCATTCCCTGTATAATCTGCTTCCCTCAAATCATAGTTAATGTTGTTCTCCCACCTCATTCTTGGTCTACCAACTGGACGTTTTCCTTCTGGCTTTCCTACAAGAAGTTTCCATGCACGT
>JASPKZ010010485.1:0-89679 GCA_030220185.1 Diploptera punctata
TAGGGTCATGAATAAAACCGACAAGAGCATCACAGCTTTACAGGAAAAAGTAGAGGGGAAACACGGGGAAACTAAAAGAAGCTACCCAATCTAGTAAGGAAATAGATACAATTAAGCAAAAATAGGAAGAAATTACCCAATCTAGGGATAATATAAGAGCAGAAACGAATGAGGGTATAGAATTGAATAACAATGCATCAGAGTCTATGAGTGAGAGCATGAATGATAACATAATATGTGAAAAATCTGATGTAATTATGAAGCAAGGAATGTCTGAAGTAACAATGAAAGCTTGTACGAGTGACAAGTACATTGAAAGTTTGCAGGTAGCCAGGCAAACCGAAAGCAAATTGAATAACATACAGGTAGACGAACGGTGTACTAGATATGAGGGAAAAATAAACTCGAAAGTAAAGGATGAATATTTAAAGTACCTTGTAGACATGGAAACAGACAATCCTTGGCCCATAACAATACACAAACGAGATTATTGATCCGATAGATGATACAACATTCATGCTGTATAGGCATCTGGATAATCTGAATATCGCCGGGGTATCCCCGCTAGGCCTAAAAAATGTTGTGGAAAAAAAAGTTAAATTTACCCCTGTAAATATGATCATAAACTGAACTTTTAATCATTTAGGATATGGCAGAGACAAGCCGTCGATCAAGGCGAGTGCAAATAATATCTTTGCAAGCATGTTGATCACGAACGATCTAGAGTTGTAGGTCGATTGTAATGCGCGAATCTCAGATCGAAATAATGAATAATAAAGTTAGAATTGTAGAAAATAATGGTATAGTTCCCAGAACTTACTGTATAGAGTCAAAAACGAGATTTAATAATGTAGATAATTTTGATAAGAGCCTAGTAATTTTGCACGAGCTCGAAGATGAAATCAGTGAAAGACAGACTCAATAACTGATCAAGTACATGTAGACAGTCATCGGGATCGAACCCAGGACATAGCAAAAGGAATCGGAGACATTATTATGCTCTCTATTCTATCTATCTTCGGGTTTTTACAGCTGCTGCCGTCTTCCCGTGCCAAACCTCCAAAGCCTACGGTCTTGGGCATCTTCGATGCTTAGCCGTCTAGCTTGCATTACTGTCTTCATGTTTTCCTTCCATGTTAACCTTGGTCTTCCTCTTTTCTTCTTTCTGTTAGGATGCCATTCATATAGTTGCTTCGGCCATCGCTCATCTTCCATTCTTAAAACATGTCCTAAACCACTTTAATTCCTTTTCCTCAATTCTTCCAATTATGCTTTCTTCTGCTTCCATTTTGTTTCTAATTTCCTTATTTGTGACACGTTCTAATTTAGACTTTCTGGCACTTCTTCGTAAATAATCCATTTCTAGAGCTATTAGTCTATTCTTGTAGTACTTATTGATTGTCCATACCTCACTTCCGTACATTGCAACAGATTCCACCAATGTTTTACCAATATTTTCTTTGTGTCTTTCCAAATATGCTTATCCCACCATATGGAATTTAATGATGATATTATTTTTGCTACTCAATTCAATTCTATGTTTTATGTTCTCTTTGCCTATACCTTCGATGTTATCCATAATCATTCCCAAATATTTAGTTTGTTTCACTTGCTTTATTTGGATTCCATCTTCCAATACTAAGTTTTCTCTTTCATTGCTATTTATTGCCAGATAGTCTGTTTTTTGTAAATTTACTGTGAGACCCCCATGATTCATATGTGCTTTTCAACCTTTTTATCATGAATTCCATATCAAAATTGTCTTGCGCTAAAACCAGTTGATCATCGGCAAATTGTAATGTCAGCAAAATCTATTGCCTATTGGGATCCCCATACCTTTGCAGCTTTCTTTCCATTTCGTTAATATAAATTCTACATAAATATTAAATAAAATTGGTGATAGACTGCACCCTTGTTTCAATCCCTTTGAGGTGTTTATAGGATTAGACATTATATTTCCCATTTTAACATAAGCGGAGTTATCTTTATAGGTTTGTTTAATAATTTCTATTAGGTTTCTGTCAATATTGTATTTCTCCAATACTTCCCATAATTTGTTCCTCGGAATTGAGTCATAAGCTTTCTCTAAATCTATCATTGTCAAATGGGTTTCTTCTCCAACTGCAATCCGTTTTTCAATTAACTGTTGTATTGCAAAAATATTGTCAACACATGACCTTCCTGGTCTGAATCCATTTTGATCTTCTCCTAATTTGTCTTTAACATCTTTTTGTAACTTTGTTTTTAATAACTTCGTAAATATTCTATATAATGTTTTATTTATACTTATTCCTATTATGCAACAATAATAATTAGAAGTGAGTAGTAATTAAGGAAACGATAAAGAATATGGGTACATAATGTTGGTTTCTTGCATGAACGTTGTAAGATAATGAATTATGAAAACTGATATTAATTAAATATATTAAAGAAAGCCATTATAACGCCTAAATAAACGAGTAGCAGGCACACATTTATGACAGTTCCTATGATCTAATTTCTTATGTCAAGATTTGATACATAGTAATTTGATAAAGAAGATAATTAAAGTCACTTTAAGACATATAAGCAATTATTAATATAAATACATATGCATCATAATGAGCATACAAAATGTAATACTGTCTCACGATAAATGTACTAGGAAAGAAAATATATTTCATTAAAAGTTCGGACCAAGTGGATCTGTGAACATAAATATTGAATGGAAATAATTAAACGCCGTATACGATAACGATAAACAAGCGATATATTTAAATATCTTCAATTTAAATCAATTTATATGTAACGGTAGCATTGCCGACGCGATCGAGTTGAGAACGCTAAATATTTCAATATTAGAAAGATCAACTATATCTTAAATAAACTTGAAATTTTGATCAATAAAACGATAATGAGATAGGCCAACGCCAAATATCAATCAAAGTTCAGTGAATATATTCATTTACTTATTTTATTAAAAGGATCCTCGTTAAGGACAACAATGATTATAACTAGTAGCATTAAGTATATGCTACAACGTATTTAAGCATTATGCAGTTTCAATTGAAAGTCGAAAGACAGAATAAAGCGATAAAGCGCGTAAAATCGTTTAAAATATATACAAGGTTTGGTTATTATGATATGGCGACTCGAAAAGTCACCTTACTTATGCGTGTACAACGTGTTATTGAAGTAATATTTGCGGGCATAGAGACCCGATATTGCTTATTCTAATGAGAAATATTGATTGATTAATTATGATGATAAATACTTCGTGAGGGAAGTCATCAACGCTGACAGGTAAGCGCTGCTGACAATGGATGTCATTTTACTAATAATGATATAATGTTTGATGAAATGGTCATCACGCTGCGGGGACAGCGATGCTGACATGATGAATTCGATATGAATTTTATTTTTACGCGCGATGGTATAAATGTTGTTCGACTAGGAAATTATCGAATTAATTATGCTTGATTTAAATCCTATTCTTATGATGCCAGAGGAAATGATAAAACGCAGTAACGAGGATAATTATTCCATATTTAAATGAATGCCCAAAGTGAATAAATAATAGATCGTGAATATTAATAATATTCCATATGATGGCGAGGCGCCTATGAATGTCGAATAATAAGACACAAGATACGTATATGATATTGAAAATGTGGATAACGACTTCTAGACGAGTCGGTAGTTTAAAAACACTGATTTCTTCAAAGTAAATCCCTTATACAAATAAATAATTGTAAAGTATACATATACCTAATTAAATGGGATATAATTAATGATTTCATTATTCCCTTGTCAAACGAATATCTTAGACATCGTATGTCACGAAAATATGAAAATAAATAATAATAATTAACACAATTTATTGGGTGCACAGATCCACCACTAATATATTTTGTATTATCTAATCGATCTTTTTAAACAAAATCAAATCCATAATCGAAGTATGTATAAAAAAATGACTGGCTACAGTACCGATCTATGCCATGTACACCTATTGTAAGTAAAATTAGGGTAAGAAAGTATTTCACCAAAGAGTGCCGATAGTGCGCGTGTGACAACATGAAGTGAAAAAAAAGTGCCGTTAAATTTCTATATGATCAATAAGTGCTGTCGTTAATAACACCGCGTAGTGTTAAAAGAAGAAGTAATACACAAAGTAAAGACTGTGATTTTCAGACACTAACCAATATGATAAGCATCAACTTGTAATTAAAGGGTATACATATACATGTATGTATTACGTTTATGAGTGTTATCTCAGCGCAGGAGATTTCATATGATAGATAAACTTCTTTGTCAACACCAGGTATGAATGACACATTTCGGTAAAAGAGTATGTTTACAAACATTGATGACGTATTGTTCTTTGTCATGAGACTTCAAATATGTAAGTCAACTACCCAGTCCACAACAAAACAGGTAGGCTTGGAGCCAAAAAAAAAAAAAAAAAATTATGTAACAAAAAAAACGAGAGTGCTTCTCATTTAATTAATTTCAAATCCTCAAAATTACTTAAATAAAAAGCGGGCAATTTGTGTCAAGTCATTCACTCAGCCTCTTATTTCAGATAAATAAGTACTTTCATCAAAGGTGCATAATTTATGAACCCGTAATTATTATCAGAAGTAGGGCATATTTATATTCAAATGAATTGTAATTAAAACAGGAATTCATTGGTAACAAATTAAAATGATATAACCTACCACAAAATAATTTCACATACAATAAATAAAATACTAGTATCAAGCAATTAGCGCCAATCATAGACCTGGACCCTTGCTATTGTAGTGAACGAAACTAGTAAACATCATACAATGGAACCGTAAGCCCTTATAAATGGGGAAAAAGTCTGCAGTTTTCTTTGTTAAGAGGACTAACAAGACTGCACTATTATTAACTTGTTATAACAATGCTAAGCCCAAAAACTTCATACAAAAGGCTGGGAAGTCGCAAATAAGCAATTGGATTTTCCTAGGTAACTTGTGGAAAGAGTTATCCCCAAACCAATTTTAAGTAGGACATGTCGCTAACAGCGGGTGCCTTCTTTGGCGGCGTAAGGTAGATGCCGACAAAGATAGCCGCGCTCTTAAAGAAAACTCCATTTGGTCAACCCTGAAAATTTTATATTATGGCGCAACTAATTTAAAGGGAGGGGGACGAGGCCACAAACGTCTAAATTTAACACCCCCGATAACGCCCTTAAGACATAATTTACCAATCAAAATTAGTGTAACATATAAAACTGTTTGTAAGACGCTAAGACTTTTGGTGGAAGGGACTAATGCCGGCCCACTCAGAAATAATAAATATTTTTACTTAGCGAAAACCAGTGTTAGTTCGGTAGTCGTAGGACTAGCGACTAGCGAGTGTGCCAGTGCAGGGCACATCGCATAACTAGGCGAAAATTAAGTTACTAACGTGAGTGCCAGTAGAAAAGGCACATCGATTTGTTGAGTGTTATAAACATTATTAGTTCTGATTCACCAAGAGCCTTCTCGTCAAATCGTCGTCTAATACGACAAATGTAAACAACGAGTGACAATAAAAGTGAATCGATCAATTACAAGACAGCACACCGGGCCTACTGTTTTCCCAAGTGAACATCCTATCTCACGGATTCCCGAGATATAAGTCCATTGTTCTACCGAAACCTGAACCAACTAGTCCGGAGCACAATTGTCCTTGAACCCATATCCCCGGACGTAATTAAAACCAACCCTGACAACAAGTCTACTTCATGTGCAAATGGGTTTCCGAATTTTAAGTTATTAAATGTTATGGGGAACATTAAAACATGGGGACGAAATGGCCTATATGGACTTACATACAAGGATTTATGTGATTTTAGCCAACGGTTGAAGGGGGAGACAGATGAGAGTTTAAAGGAAGTTGATTGTGCTCTAAAATTATTCTAAACCCATAAGAATGTAGACGTTTATAATACTCGGTTCTTAGGGGAGGAGGAGATCAGTAGATCTTCCTTACGAAGGGAAGTAAATCCAGGTTTGTAAATTTACGAACATAAAAATCTTGAGGAAGAAGCCTCTGGGGTAAAATCTATCGCCCATTGTACGCCCAGCTCTGAAATCCGACGCCTATGGCCTTATCTGTTAAAAAAGTAATTAAATGAAATTGCTACTTTCTTCCCTGGAATATTTGAAAAAAAATATCGAGCGGTTGGAACCCGGATGGTATGTAGTTGAAGGTCTTTCCATTTGTGAATTTCCACATAAACTAATTTAGTTCAAGAAATTACTGTGTGCCATGCGGTAGCTCTGCTGTTTTAATTTCCGGAATGTTTTAATGAGGGCACAAGTTATATTAACGTATTCTTTTTACTGTAGATGTGTATTATATGTAAAATACAAAATTTTAAAACTTCTCTGTATTCAGGAACTGTGGCGGAGAATTATTGTACGCGGCAGGAACTGCAGAAAGAACACGCACTGTTATTTTATACACCCAATATGTCATGAAGGAAGTGCTGAGACGTTGTGCAGTGCGAAATTTGGCTTGAAGCCATGGCTGTTTTGCTGGGCTTGTTCCCTTCTATCACAAACCAGATCTTTGTAACACACAATTGCCTTCACATTTTCCTAACATCATGTCATCTTCAATTATAAACATTTATTTTGCTTGTTTCACAACAATTTTTATTTTCCTGTAGGGTGTCCAAAATTAATATAATTATTATTAATGACTGGTCTGAAAAACACTTCTTAATATGAAGAGACAAGAAAAGAAGAACATTTTTATGAGAAGAATGAAATTGAAAACGTTTCGTTCATATATTGTTAATTTTGCTCTGTAAGATGGAAGTTATATTTCACCAGATTGTCATGTTCAACATTTCAATATATTTGTATGACTCTTAAATCGCAAAATAACTTTGCATGAAGAAAGCGGACGCAGAATGAAAACAAAATTCCCGTTCGCAACTTGCGTCATTATGATTTTCATAATAATGTATGTCTTTTTAATAATTTAACGAAATTTATCCCAGAAAATATTTTTATTTATGTACTGATTTTTAATGTTTACGCATCTCTCTCTTCCTAAAGTTTTATTTTTCTTCTCCACTCGTCTCTATCCATCCACTCAATGTTCTCCAGTCCTCTTGCTCTTATTCCAGTTTTTATTTCTTGCATCCACGAGTTTCGAGGTCTTCCTTTCCTTCTTCTTCCAGGTGGACACCATTCCAATGTTTTCCTGGGTAACATTTCTTCTTGCATTCGTTGTACGTGCCCATACCAGTTTAATTGCTTATATCTTATATAATCTACTATTGAATATCTAATATTCATTTTTTCTCATATGGCAGTTTTTTTTTCTAATTTTGAACATCTTGTTGCTGTCCTGAAAAATCCATTTCCATCGACATAAGTTTTTGTTGAATTTCCAAACTTCAGCTCCATATGTGACAGTACTTCTCACTACTGAATTATATATTTGTAACTTATTTTTTCTGGATATATGTCTGTTCCATAAGACTCAATTTATCATAGATGTTATTGCTCTACCTTTAGGTATTCTATTCTTAATATCACTTTCTTGTTTGTCCTCTTTATCTACTTTTATTCCCAGATACTCAAATTTTTCACATCCTCTAATATACCCCCTTTAATCTTCTAATATTAAATCTTCGGTTTCGGCTCCACATCCCATACACTTTTTTTCTAAATTTATTTTCAAACTCCATTTATCGCATTCGTCCAATACTTTTTCTGAACATAAACTCCACGTCTCTTTTCGTCGCAAAATCATAGTGGTAAAAAGCCTAAAGGTTTAAAGCCAGGCGGAAATAAACCCAGAAAATATAACTATGTTTTAAATGTTTATATAATTTTGTTTATTAGGTAAAACACAAGCATATCTGCTTTATTCTGTCAAATACCTCCACGTGCTAAGAATACTTTTCTAACTGTACAGTAGGAATTGGGGACATTACTAGCAACCAATCGTGAGTTAAAACTCAGTTTTTATACTATCGATTATCTGAAACATAATTTAGATTTTTTTTGACAAGAAGGTGGAATTTTTAGGAGAAAATAAAAAAGTAATGTTCAGTAAAACATCTAAAACAAAACAAAGGGAGTGGAAGAAAAAGGAAATAAAGTCCGTCGCGCAAGAACTGCGTAAACTAAGCGATTTCATCACAAAACATAATTTTACTGGTTTGAGGGGTGTACATTAATTTTGTTAAATTAGAGAAACTCAATTTATGATAACAGCTTATTTAAAAATGTCATACCGCAGTGAAAAAAAGTAACGATTTTTAATTTCAGGTTTCAAGTAAATTATCTAATTTGGCTGATGTTTGTGGGATACCTTCCTCGTTTTATTTTAACAGAATATACTGAGTATCATTACAAATCATTGAAAATTGCTACCGCTAGAGTGATTTTTAAATTTTCTTTTCAGCTGAACTCCTACACCTACTGATACGATTTTGCTGGTAAACGAACTCGACCTTACTTATTTTTAATTGAATGCTACATGCTAAGTTTGCTCCTGATACAATACAAATTGCAGCCGCTACAGCGTTAGTGGATATATTTATTTATTTACTTGTTTATTGTGATGCATCATAATAGCGGCATCTGAATTTTGCGGGTAACGGCGAGAATAATGCTCTCAAATTGGTAAGAATAGATTCGTGAATCACCGTCTCGCGAGTCGCAGATCATGGTTGCGGCTGTACGTCCTTTCCAGAGGCTTCTCTAATCCTCGACCCACGCTGTCGCCAAGACCAATGCGAGACTAATATTCTCGTCTTCTCTCCATAATTTAAACGTCCCTATACGACGCGTAATATATATTAAAAGAAAATGCCTGATTCGGGTTTAAACCTGTGTCTCTAAAATCTGCACGTTTAGCGCTCTAACAATCTGAGACACGCAGGTATCCTGATATTAAAAGAAAAATAAATTCCTGAATCGGGATTTGAACCCGAGTCTCTAAAATCTGTACGTTTAACGCTCTAACCATCTGAGACACTCAGGTATCCTAACACGGACATTTATTTTTCTTATATATGTAGTATTCTCAATTTACACGAGATGTAGCGGGATAACGTTCCAACTGCCTTCTTGTGGACACCATAACAGGTAAGCAAATATAAATATATTGCACTATATAGCCAAAGGACATCGACGGCCAGGAATACCTCTTAAAATACTGCTAGATGGGGCCGAAACAAGTTTACAAAGGCCTAATTCATGACGGATGATGATGATGGTATAAATATATATAATTTTGGTCTTGGTCATTTTCGATATCAACTAGAAAGGACCGGAAACATCTGTTGATGAGGACAGCCTTATTATCTTCATTCATTCGAGATTCAATAACATATCTAGTTGAGCAAATGTCACATAAGTTACAAATGTTAATACATAAATTCGACGTTCTCTATTTGTTAATATTAATTGTATCCCTTTAAATTACGAACAGCTTAACTAACTAACTCTAACTCACCGGCACTATATCGAACCCGTAGGTTCATGGCCGCGCGAACATAAGCTCTCCATACATCGCTATCCTGAGCTAATGTTTTCCAATCATCCCTTGTATAATCTACTTCCCTCGAATCATAGTTAATGTTATTTTCCCACCTCATTCTCGGTCTACCGGCTGGTCATTTTCTCTCTGGTTTTCCTACGAGAAGCTCCATGCACGTCTTATATTCCCCATTCGTTCCACATGTCCTGCCCATCGCTGTCTACGAGACTTAACTGTTCTTATTATATCTGGCGTCCTATAAAGACCATGTAGTTTATTGTTATGTAGTCTTCTCCATTCGCCTGGCTGTTCATCCCTCTTTGGTAAAAAAATGTTCCTAAGAACTTTATTCTCAAATACTCGTAATCTCCTTTTCTCTCTTAAAGCAAGAGTCCATGTTTCACATCCATATAATATAGCTGGTAGAATAATAGTTTTATATATTTTCAATTTAACGTTTTTTGAAAGGAGTTGGGAAGACAAGTGTCTCTGTAATGCATAATAGCACGCATCCACGAATGTTAATACATACATTCGATGGTTTGTGTTTGTTAATATTAACTGTATCCTTTTAAATTGACTAAGAGCCTAGCTATTTAAATTTCATATTAAATTCTGATACACTCTGTACACACATATGTTATACATGCACTGTACGTTTTCGTGTAAATATTGCATAAGTTGATAATATTCAGGACTCTCTAATGTAACTGAGTAAAAATGAAAAATGGTCGGACGTAACATGTGTCTATATCTTGAATAGCCAAAACAGCGTTATTTCCTTTTATAACAACTGAGAATCGCAGAAACATGTAGTTGGTGTATACATATATACATTTCAAGCGTGCGTGCCCAGAAAAAGAATAAAGCAGTGCTGTAAGTTTGGCATGGTGTTTAAAATAACTGGTTTACTATTTCGTTCACGCTCGAAGGAAAATGTGGATATAGAAATACTCCAGAGGAAGAAGAAAAGAAAGAAAACGATGGGTAAAAAAGAGAAGAGATAATCCTTTCCATACGTGCAAGCTGCATGGATCGCCGTGTGGCAATCCTACCAATGCTATGGTGTACACCGCAGTGTCCTCTAGGGTACAGCCACTAGTTTCTGACATTCACAATCTCCCCGGGGATGTTTCACTCTCTGCTTAAAGCATAGAAATCACCACTCCATTACTTTTTAAAGGGATTTGTGGATGCTTTTTGATTACCTGTCGACATTCCATAGCTCAGTGAAAGCGTGCTGACTGGACTATCCTGTAAAACTAACCAATATGTATTCTCTGTTGACGTTCTGCTAGAAATGATAAAAACGTAAACATATTCAAATGTTTTGAAAGTATAAAGAACTCACGCAACACACACACACACAATAAATATAAATATATTGTTCTAAAAGAAAACAAAAACTATATATATTTGCTCTGACCTTGGTTTCATCATTATCCAATGTAAGGTACATATATTAATTGGTGTTTCTCGTATAATTTATCATATTTATACTATTATTATTATCATCATCATTATTGTTATTATTATCGTATAAAATGTTGTGTGTAGATGGAATTTGCATTGCAACATTTAATATGCACCGTATCCCGTTCAAACCTCCCACATTTTAATTAATCATAACTCTCAAAGTATGCGAAATTATGAAATGAGGTTGGTATTAAAAGAAAGAGAAACTCGAAGAATTTTTTTTTCATTGTTACAGTTAATTCATCTGTCGCATGTCGACTCCTCAGCAACGAGCACAAACTGTTTTCTGGTATGCAGAGACGAAATCAATAATTACAGTGCAAAGAAATTACCGGAGAGAATATGGAGAAAATGCACCTGATGGGAAGACCATTAAGACATGGCTTGAGAAATTTCTGGCGACTAGAAGCGTTAAAAAAAGAATCAGGAGGTGCTCGTACACGTCTTTCAGAAGAAAAGATTGAATAAATTAGAGCAGGATTTCAGAGAAGTCCACAAAAATCAATTCGCCAAGATTCCCGGCAGTTCAATGTGCTGAATATTCATAACTTCAATATCATTGATGTCCAATAGTTTTTAATGTGACTGCTGGTCTATTAATTTCATCTATTAGGTAAAGAAGTCGTACAACTGTGCATCGAGTGCTTCATAAGCGGCTGCGTTTGTACCCCTACAAGGTGCAAATTGTTCAACCAATTTGCTGGACACCACGTTCGCCAGACATCACTCCACTGGACTTCTTCCTTGGGGATATGTAAAAGACCGTGTGTTTGCGACTCCAGTACAAGATCTTCATAATTTACGAACCCGTATCCTTGACACAATTACAACAGTACCAATGGACATGTTGGACAGAATGTGGCATGAAATCGAATATAGACTTGATATTGTTCGTGCTACCAATGGTGCACATATATATATGCGTTTTAGTGTGTGGCAATGAAAATTCTTTGAGTTTCTGTTTCGTTTAATACCGGCCTCATTTCATAATTCCGCATACTTTGTTAGTTATGATTAATTAAAATGCGGGAGATTCGAATGGGACACCCTGTATTTTTAACTCTTTTAGTATAGTGTATACAGGGTATTTCTAAATTAGACAGACCAATTTTGGGAAAGGAAGATAACCTTCATTGAAACATATTTTGTTAAGGGACGTATGGACTGAGACGCTTCGTTTCAGTGCTAGTGAGATCTTGCAGTAATGGATTGAAGGAAACGGATAAACATTCCTTTCAGTTCAAAGATCATTAGGCCTACTGCTATCGCTTGGTTTGTTTACCTCCGGAGCACAGTGGCACGGAACCCATTACAGCGAATTAGTTTACATCCATTAATACGATCTGGCACGCTCGCCTGAACTGATCTGCCTAGATTTCTTTCTTTTCTTTGTGGGACTACATGAAGGCAATGGTTTGTGAAACCGATATTTACTCTGAAGGAGATCTTGTAGCACGATTGTCAGCGCAGCAGCTGAAATAAGGGGAACTCGTGGCATCTTTGGAAAGGTACGACAAAGTATGGCACATCGATGCACTGTTTGTCTGGATGTCAATGGACGTGTGTTCTAGCACTTGTTGTGATGGAACAATAATCTGGATCCATCCTGACAATGCAATACTGGAGTTTTTTTTTAGAATCAAGTTCGTTTTGTTCTGCTTGTTTGTAAATTATTTGGATTAACACACAGAATGACTTGATATTTGCACTACCTACTTCCTTCATCCCTACCACTGAGACCCCTCTTGCACTGAAACGAAGTGTCACAGCCTATTGGTTCCTTAACAAAATATGCTTCAATAAACGTTAACTATCTGCTCCCAAATGGGTATTGCTACAGTTATTATTATTATTGTTACAGTTATTATTATTATTGTTACAGTTATTATTATTATTATTATTGTTATTATTATTGTTTATTGCTATTATTATTATTATTATTATTATTATTATTATTATTATTATTATTATCATTGTCATCATTATTATCATTGTCATCATTATTATCATTATCATTATCATTATCATTGTTATTGTTATTATTATTATTATTATTATTATTATTATTATATTATTATTATTAGAATTATTATTATTATTATTAAGTCCAAGAAACGGATATTAAAGATATGCTTCATAAACGAGTTAGGGTTGTGAAAAGAGTTATCTTCTGATGAAACTTGTGCTAAATATAAAAACAGAGAAACATTGTAAATCTTTGTTATCACAAAAATTTCGGAATGATTGCTGATAGCCATTTTTTAACGTCAAACGGAAAGAGGTTTGTGATGGGATTGGCGACACCACAACCGTGCATGGAAACTTCTTGTAGGAAAGCCAGAAGGAAAACGCCCAGTTGGTAGACCAAGAATGAGGTGGGAGAACAACATTAACTATGATTTGAGGGAAGTAGAATATACAAGGAATGATTGGAAAGTATTGGCTCAGGATAGGGATGTATGGAAAGCTTATGTCCGCGCGGCCATGAACCTACGGGTTCGATAGTGCCAGTGAGTAAGTAAGTAAGTAAGTAAGTAAGTAAGTAAGTAAGTACAACAGCAAGCCTTCAGCGACATCACGACACCAATAAAATTGTTTAAGTGGAGTCAAATGAATATTTGTTGAATTGATTTTGTATTTTCGCACATGATAAGCATAAAAAAGACTGCGAGTTACTTCAATCTCTATATAACAGATCAAATGCAGTAATGAATAATTTGCACGATAACATTATTTGCTCTCAAACAAGTCTCAAAATCTGAAGCAGTAGTTACATTATTATTCTATACAGTAACAGCTCCTTATTCGCGGGGGATATGCTCCGAAAACATGCCGCGAATACAGAAACCGCGAATATGGAATGGTAATTTGTATGGGTTTATAGGGGATACGTTCCAAGGTTCCAAAATAAAATAAAAATTACTATAAGTAATGCCACTTCGTGAGTCATGAATTTATCTAGAGAATTTGGAAATCAAGAGTGGCATTTGTTAGGACTATTTAACGAATTAAAGTAAGCTGTTTACTCACAAATAATTATTTAAATGGAGTTATTTTAAAATATTTATACACTTAATATCCACCGCTGTGGTCTCGAGGTAGCGTGCTGCCTTGTCACGCAGCGGGCCCGGGTTCGATCCCCGGTCGGGACAGTTTTTCTGGGTGAGGTTTTTATCGGGGTTTTTCCTCACCTGTAAGACAAATGTCAGGAAAACATTAAGGCCGAAACAGTCCCCGAAGGAAAACATTAAGGCCGAAACAGTCCCCGAAATCATATGGCCATCATCATCATCCTTCACCGGTGTGGAAATCAGCGGGAAGCTACCACACCTACAATTCCCTAGTAAAGCTGCAAAGCATAGCATGAAAATGCTATGATTGCAGTGAAAGACCTGCCCTCGGGCAGAATTACTATGGGTGGATGGATATACTTAATGTAAACGGCGATGTTTGAAAACAAATGAGAAAGGTTTGTTATGTTTCACTTGTTCATCACTTCAACTAGATCACATTATGTATTGCCAAAGGATCGCAATATTGTAAGAATGCACCCTAGTGAAGAAAAAATGAAACACGTCAAACTGTATATTAATTAATTTCTGATGTCCTATGATATAAATATGTCAATTATATTTTTATGGAACACAAATACCTGGGAAATAATACTTTTAAGAAAGTGCAAACAATAGTTCCTTTTTTGTGGCATAATAAATTGCTACAAATGTTTTTGTATCATATTCCGCAAGCACTATCTGTTTACATTCGTGCACTATATATATACAATCTGGTAGCCGTAATTCTTAGAGAATCAGAAACTACAAAATGATACTCTCACCTATTCAGAATGTTAAAAAGGAGGAGCTGTCTATAATATGACTATTTAACTCATGCCCCAAATGGGGGTCAATGACGAATCACATTGCAATGATTTTTTATCTACAACCAATCACTGTCGTGTTTCGCCTCAAATTTATCAAGTAAAGTTTATCATATTAAAGAGAGCACCTCCTTTTTAACATTCTGAACAGGCCATAGCATTATTTTGCAGTGACTGACTCCCAAAGAAATACAGCTACCGGATTGTATATATAGTGCATGAATGTCAACAGATAGAGCATGCGGGAGATAATATAAAAACATTTGAAGCAATTGATTATACCACAAAAAAAACACCGTTTTCACTTTCTTAAACTAATTATTTTCCAGGAAATTAGTTGCAGAAAAATATAATTAACATATTTGCATCATAGGATATAAGAAATTAATTAATACCTATAAGTAGTAGTAGTATTCAAATGTTCTGAAGCTCTTGATTTGTCATCATTCGCTTGTTAATACCTATAATGTTACTTATAAATTTCTCCACTAGGGTGCATTCTTACAATATTGCGATCCTTTGGCAATATATAATATAATGATCTGGTAGCAGTGATGAACAAAAGAAGCAAATGAAGCGTACGAATAGTTTCTCATTTGTTTTCAAACATCGCCGTTTACATTAAATATATTAAATATTTTAAAATAACTATATTTAAATAATAATTTGTGAGTAAACAGCTTAATTTTATTCGTTAAATAGTCCTAACAAATGCCACTCATGATTTCCAAATTCTCTAGATAAATTCACTCCTCACTTCGTGAGTCGTGAATTTATCGATACTTTTGAAATCACTCGTGGCATTACTTATGATAACATATTTGATAAATTTCAGGTGAAACACGACTGTGATTGGTTGTAAATCAAAATTCATTGCAACGCGATTGGCCATTGACTCCCATTTTGGGCATGAGTTAAATAGTAAAAACAATCAATTTAATGAGAGATTTTGAACAATTACTATTAATTATTATTGTCAGGCTCAGGCAAGGGGTTAAATAAGTAGTCATTTTTTGTCCTGTTTTGTCGCTTATCTTTCAATTCAGATTGATATTCAGCTGCGAATTCAGCGATAGAATTTCTAATTTTGTCTTCGGATTTCTTGACGAATCTTACAGTTGATTCTTTAACATTGAAACAGTGTGATATTGATTTCGGATTTCTTAACATTGAAACAGTGTGGTATTGATTTCGGATTTCTTGACGAATCTTACAGTTGATTCTTTAACATTGAAACAGTGTGATAATGATTTCGGATTTCTTGACGAACCTTACAGTTGATTCTTTAACATTTAAACAGTGTGATATTGATTTCGGATTTCTTGACGAATCTTACAGTTGATTCTTTAACATTTAAACAGTGGGATATTGATTTCGGATTTCTTGACGAATCTTACAGTTGATTCTTTAACATTGAAACAGTGTGATATTGATTTCGGATTTCTTAACATTGAAACAGTGTGATATTGATTTCGGATTTCTTGACGAATCTTACAGTTGATTCTTTAACATTGAAACAGTGTGATAATGATTTCGGATTTCTTGACGAACCTTACAGTTGATTCTTTAACATTTAAACAGTGATACTGATTTCGGATTTCTTGACGAATCTTACAGTTGATTCTTTAACATTGAAACAGTGTGATATTGATGCAAACTACTCGACAGCGCGTAAACGGTCAAGCATTTCTATTTTTACTTTAAGCGGCAACACTACTTTTTTCCGCTTCGGAACTAATTTTTATTTCCTTTTACTCGACATTAGAAATTGGGAACAAAGCAGAAGAGACACGTGTTATTCAATCAAAATTATTGCTACGAAATAAAAAAAATACCGATCGTGGCGAGGGCGTAGCGGCACGTGAAACACGGTGGCGGCGGCTTTTAAAACGAACTTTGATCTCATTGATAATAAGGTTTGTTTTACTCTATATTTCATCATCATCAGCAGCAGCATCAAGGATTAGACCTGCTGGTCTGTTCTGATCTCATCTTAGAATTGGTCTATCCATCTTTGACTGGGTCTTCCAACATTTCTTTGTCCTAGTGGTTTGTAGTGAAGAAACTTTTTCGGAATTCTATTGTTAGCCATTCTATTGATGTGGTCCATCCATTCATCTCTGTATTGTGTAATTCTATCTGATACTTTGAATATATTCAGTTATCTTCATATCCGCTGGTTGAATGGAAGAGAAGGCCTTATGGCCTTAACTGTGCCAGCTAAAATAAAGCATTACCGGTATTATTATTATTATTATTATTATTATTATTATTATTATTATTATTGTTATTATTATTATTATTATTATTATTATTATTATTATTGCCCTCACTTCGCCTTTGATCCATTATTGTTTAGCCAGCCACACTCCTCAGAAACCTCATTTTTGACGTTTCTATTCTTCGTTCCTGGTTTTTGGTTAAGACCCAGTGTTCCGATACATACAGTAGTGTTGGAACCGCCATTGTTTTATAAAATTACTCTATATTTATTTGTCCATTTTGTATGAATTGCTCTTTGTAAAAGCCGCCGTGACACGTGCCTGCAGTTTAAAAAAAAGGGTTGCCGATGCGTTAATAAAGGATATTAACCTTCTAATATACCGACTAGATCCGCGAATAAATACTTTTTAGTCACGAATAAAGGAACTATGTCGCTATTTTTTAACCCGCAAATAATGAAAACGCCAAGTTAGTGCAATTTTCTACTATCTTTAAGATGTAACCATGACAATTCGTGAAAATGGAGAAATGTGAACATATTTTCGGACATTAAATATGAATCTATTATGAACATGCTGCAGTTTGTCCGACAATACGACACATATGTCAATTAGTAGAACGTCGGAAACTTTCGAATGCTTGATTATAATAAAATGATTGAAACAATGATCATAAGCTGTATTATATAAGCCAACACACTGATATACACGTACAACACAGCAACCTGCATCTTAAAATAAAGAAGTACAGTCCACAGACGAAGTGTATGAAAGCAGTAGGCATTTCATACTCAGCACATTACATCATGAAGGATTGTACTATAACTTACCTTCATTTAGACGCTGAGCGGGCGTGTTAGTTCCGAGTCTGATGGACACACTTCAAAATTTTAATCACCACCCTTACCTCACAGTGAACTATGAAACATTAAAATAAAAAGCATCTAAACTGGATAGGAAGAGCAAATTTAATTACCGTAAATAACAAAATATAAAACGTAAAATTCAACACGCCTGAAATAAACTACAGATGTGAGTGAGATCATGGACTGTTCCTGTATTCTCAGGTAGTAAGCCATTGTATCGCTTTCAATTCCCCGTGCCCTCCTTCGTCCTTTCTTTTTTATTCTTCTCGTCTGTGCACTATAGATAAAACACAGTTAAAATAAATAATGAAAGAAAAGGAGAAGATAGAAATTAGTGATAGGTCATACTTTGAAGACAGTTATTCGATAAAAATACGGATTTAAACATCGGAGCTTGTGCATCCGAATACATTTAGCTTTCGTTTAGATTTGTTTATATCACACAGGCAGGGGTTTAGATAAAGACGTCGTGTTCATGAGCTCATGTTTCCAATCATCCCCTGTATAATCCAATTCCTTCAAATCATTATTAATGTTATTCTCCCACCTCATTCTTGGTACACCAACTGGGCGTTTTCACTGTGGTTCTCCTAAGAGTAACCTCCCATGCTCCGCTTTCATTCCCCATTTGTGCCGCTTGTCCTAATCATTGCAGCCTACGGAACTTAACTGTTCTTAGTATTTCTTATTTCTTATAAATATCATGTAGCTCGCTGTTGTAGTCTTCTCCATTCCCCTGTCTGTTCATTTCTGTTTAGTCCAAAGCATTTCCTAAAAACTTAATCTTCAAATACTCGTATTCTTTTCTCCTCCCTTAAAGTAAGAGTCCTTGTTACGCATCCATTTAATAACAGTCTTCTTGTTGTAAGTTGCCATAATTTATTACTGTTTTATTTACGTGGCATTAACTTAACATGTTTTATCTCTTCAGCGATGTACTTCAAAAGCGAATTAATGAAATATTCAGATGAGGGCTGATATAAAAAAATTGTGTGACTAAATTAGGCACTCCTCGACTCTAACTAGGAAAATTGATTTCATTTTTATTCGATATCGAATTCAAGCAGACATCATCTCTCTCCGTGTTACATCCATTATCACACCTCATAATTTTCACAACCATAAAACAACAACAAAAACTACGCCTCACAACACAACTCTGTTATTAATGTCCGAAAGATTACAAATCTCAGAATAAAACCGAAGAGAATTCGTTCTGCCTTGGGCTTAGTTTTATTAAGAAATTGAAGTGATGGTGAAACAGAGAAGGACAGCTGTTGGCGGATAAATCAGGTTTCAGCAGTGATTGCAGCGTGCAGCGATAAGATTAGCGAAACAGAACTCTCCGTTATGTATTTTTTGCGCGATAGTGCGTTTTGTGGTACTCACGTCAATGGCGACCAAGTTTGAAAGTTTAACTTCCTACATTTCGGGGTTGCCAATCTAAATAACTAATTATAATAATACATATTACAAACCTCGTGCGGGAAGTAAAGCTACTGCCATTTATGTATACTACGTATATTGTATATAAAAAATATATCCAAAAAGTAGTGTTTTTATACATTATACGAAAAAAAAACTCTGCATTTTAAATTAACTGAACATTATTTGAAACAATATAAAACAATAAATACGTACTTCCCGCCATTTTATTCCTGATTGGTGTCACGGCTTCTTGTAGTCAACTAATAAATATTGCCCACCCTGTTAACGTTAGTTAGTTGTTTATAATGAACGCAAATATTTCCAAGAAATATGTTTTTACTTTGCTATTATTTATTATTCTGAAAACACCATCGCCTCAAAAATAATGCACAACGCACATTACGTTTGTAATGTGTTTTACAAAATCTCGGAAATTAAAAACCTCGCTGTCGCTCGGTTTTTTACACATTTCCTCGCTTCTGTAAAAACCACTTCCCAACTTCGCATCGTAATATACTATTTTACTCTGTGATTTATTACTTTCATGCAATGATATTTAGAATACTTTCAGAGAATTGTATGGTAAATATGTTAATTTTAAAATGCGTATATTATGGAAGTCCACCGCTGTGGTCTCGAGGTAACGTGCTGCCTTGTTATGCAGCGGGCCCGGGTTCGATTCCCGGTCGGGATAGGCCCCTCGGTGAGTTTTTTCGGGGTTTTTCCTCACCTGTAAGACAAATGTCAGGAAGTTCAGGACCCAACGGTCCCCGAAAATCATGCGACCATCATCATCATCATCATCATCATCCTTCACCGGTATAGAAAGCAACGGGAAGCTACCACACCTATAATTCCCGAGTAAAACTGCGAAGCTTAGCATGACTATTTAACTCATGCCCCAAATGGGAGTCAATGACCAATCACGTTTCAATGATTTCTGTTTTACAACCTTATCAGAGTCGTGTTTCACGAAATATTTATCAGTGTTAAATTTATCATATTAAAGAAAGCTCCTCCTTTTTAATATTCTGAACAGGTCTGACCATTATTTTGCAGTGGCTGAGCCTGTAAGAAATACGGCTACCAGATTGTATATATAGTGCATAGATGTCAACACATAGCGCTTGCAGGAGTTAATATAAAAACATTTGTAGCAACTTATTATACCACCAAAAAAAAGTAACCACTGTTTGCACTTTCTTAAATTATTTTTTCCCAGGTAATAATGCAGAAAAATATAATAGTCATATTTACATCATACGACATCAGAAATTAATTAATATACAGTTTGATGTGTTTCATTTTTTATCTCCACTAGAGAGGATTCTTATAATATTGCGTTCCTTTGGCAATAAATAGTATGATCTGGTTGCAGTGATAAACAAAGGAAGCAGATGAAGCGTACCTATCGTTTCTCATTTGTTTTCAAACATCGCCGTTTACATTAAATATATAAATATTTTAAAATAACTATAGTTAAATAATGACTTGTGAGTAAACAGCTTAATTTTATTCGTTAAATAGTCCTAAACAAATGCCACTCTTGATTTCCAAATTCTCTAGATAAACTCACTCCTCACTTCGTGAGTCGTGAATTTATCGATAATTTGGAAATCACTCGTGGTATTACTTATGAAAATCCTATGATTGCAGTGAAAGACCTGACCCCGAGCAGAATTACTATGGATGGATGGATATTATGAAATGTAGGATTTATTTAATAATTGTGGTAGTAAGTGCTGTTAAACATGGAAAGTGAGTACACATGCACTAGAAGCTTGATATTTAACTTTTTAATGAGAGTATAACGTCGATTACATGTGACTAACGTGAGGCAGGATCGAATGTTTATTTATGTCTATTTTACAATTTTTCTATATTTACAATCCTCAGTAATGATAATTCACGCCAAATATGTTTTTTTACGATTATAAAGTATAAAAGAAGTTCAAACATTTACAAAAACATGAGATTAAAAATGCGTCCGGTCTGGTCTCTGAAGGGTTAAGGGCGAATAAATTTGTCCCTGGCAAACATAGTCACATTGTCACGTTACACAATGACCAATTCTCGATTTTACTTTCTTCACAGAATTGCTCTACTTTCTCTGTCAAATCGTCCTCACAATATTCTCTGAACCTCGTTACAGATAATTTACACGAATAATTTATATGGTACCCAAGGTGTAAAACAAGGATGTCCACTTTCCCCTCTTCTATTTAATTTATATATTAATAAAATCATAAAATTATGGCAAAACCAATCAAAATCACACTTAATTATTGATGGCCGACCCCTCATTAATTAATGTATGCAGATGATCAAGTAATATTGGCTACTTCTGAAGATCACCTACAGAGACCAGTACATAGATTGTCAAATACAACCCAAAATTATAATTTACAAATTTTGGTGAGTAAGCCAAAAACTATGGCATTTCAAAGGAAAATACCGATACGAACTAAAATTGTTATTAACAACAATATAATAATAATAATAATAATAATAATAATAATAATAATAATAATAGCTTTATTTTACCTGGCAGAGTTAAGGCCTTAAGGCCTTGTCTACCACTCAACCAGGTTTAAAAAAAATACAAAAGAAAAGTCTTAAATCTAAATTACAATATATATATAAACGATTACAAGTTATGAATACAATACAATTAATATTTATAATGTATTTTGATTTACTCTAAATTTAACGAATTAAATATATAATTTGTACAAGATATATAAAAAAAACGAGGAAAAGATTAATGACATAGTATAAAATTAAATAAATAGAGAAAAATTAATTATAAGACAACAGGTAACTGTATAAGCGTGACTTAAAGGTGCCAAGTGTGCGGCAACCCCTGATATATTGAGGAAGGAGATTCCAGGAGCGGGCGGAGGCTACTGTGAAGGAAGTAGAATAGGAGGAAGTGCTATGAAGAGGAATTGTTAGCAGACTGCTATCTTGTGACCTAGTGTCAATATTGTGGTAGGAGGATAACTTCTCAAATCTGGACGCCAGGTATGTAGGAATGTAGGAATTCAGAAGCTTGAAAAGTAGCGAAAGAGAGTGCAATTTACGTCTGTCAGTAAGACGAAGCCAAGAGAGGTTATTAAAGTGTTCGGAAATATGGTCATAACGGCGGATATTGAAAATGAATCGAACGCAAGCATTATGAACACGCTGCAGTCTCTGCGACAAGTCATAATTTAGATCATTATATATAATGTCACAATAATCGAAGTGTGGTAACACAAGATTCTGCACAAGGATTTGTTTTAACGAAACTGGGAGAAAATTCTTTAAACGTCTAAGATAATGTAAGATGGAGAAAGTCTTTTTACATATGTGCTTCACTTGTGTTTGCCAGGTTAAATTTGCGTCTAGATGTAGTCCAAGATCTATTACTGAAGAAGAATAAGGGATAATTATATTATTTATAGTAATGTTTGGAAGTGTAGATATGTCAAAGGTTGTAAGCAGTCTTTGTTGTCCCATTAGAATTACTTGTGACTTGTTAGGATTTAGATTTAGACCGATACTTGAAGACCAGTTAAAGATGGATATGAGATCGTCATTCATTTTCATCAAGCTGTTATAGAGAGAATGAGGAGGTGAATGTAGGTAAATTTGGAGATCATCAGCATAGAGGTGATAACGGCAGTGCTTTAGTACAGTTGGCAAATCATTTATGTAGATTGAGAAAAGAAGAGGTCCGAGAACACTGCCCTGGGGGACTCCAGCCGGCACGTTACGCCAAGTTGAAGATCTAGAGTTTAATGAAACGTATTGTTGACGACCGTGCAGGTATGAGTCGAACCAGGATACAGCGCTGTCAGACAAATGTAGGTGCTTGAGCTTTATCATAAGTAAGTCGTGGTCTACTGTGTCAAAAGCTTTGCTGAAGTCAAGTAAGGTTAAAGGAGTCAATTGACGTCTGTCCACGGCTTCACGAATATCTTCGGTAATTTTTAGCAAAGCTGTGGTTGTGCTATGACCAGATCTAAAGCCGGATTGATAAGGATCAAGGAGGTGATTTTCTTGGAGATAATCAGTCATTTGCTTATGTACAATATATTCCAGGGCTTTAGATAATGTCGGAAGGATGCTAATCGGTCGGAAGTCATTACAGTTAGTAGGTGTACTTATTTTTGGTATAGGCCGAACTCTAGACTGTTTCCATACAATAGGGAAGATAGAAGTTATAAGGGAAGCATTGAAAATATGAGTCACTGTGGGTAGTATAATGTCAATGATTTTATTTAGCATTAAAATGCTGATGTTATCTGTTCCTTGCGCATTGGATTTAATCCGCTTGAGTGCTTTTTTAACGTCTATAGGCGAAATGTCGTAAAAGTAAAATTTATCTCTTCCTATATGTGGGGATGGGGATAAGTCTTTAAGAGTGTCTATTTTAGTCTTGTTGTCTGGAGGTGTCATGGGTATTGAGGTAAAATGTTCATTTAAGTCATCTACAGAAATGTCTATAGAGTCAGTTGAGGGATTCAACTGTCTAAGTCCCATTGCACGGAGATTTCGCCAAGTGTCCCGTGCACTTATTTCTGGTCCGATTATACTGTGGGCGTGTCGTAGTTTGGCATTACGTATAGTTTGTGTAGTTGTGTTTCTAAGTTGTTTGTACAGTTGCCAGTTCTCGTCATTTTTATGTCGTCTGTATGTTCGGTATGCTTTGTCTCGTTTTGACATAAGTTCACGTATTGAATCATTCATCCAGGGAGCAGGGGAGCGGGAAAATCGTCGGGTTTTTACTGGTGCATGTCTGTCGTATAGTTGTAGTATCAGTGTATTAAATGTGTCTACTTTTTCATCAACTGATCTAAGATTCCATATTGAATACCAAGGTAGTTCTAAAGCGTCTGATTTTAGTTTAGTATCGTCTATGTTTTGTAAATTTCTGTACGTAATCAATTTAGAGCGTCTTTTAGGACATTGGAGTGAGTATTCTACAAATACAATGTCATGAGCAGATATGCCAGGAGCAGGAATTTGTCCATATGACAGTACTTTCTGTGGATGTGTAGTCACAATTAAGTCCAGTAGAGTGTCGGAAGTAGCAGTATGGTGTGTGGCAGAGAGAGGAACAATGGTCATATTAAAGCTTTGGAACATATTTTTAAGTTGTATGGCTGGTGAGTCAGTCTGAAGAAGATTTGTATTAAAATCGCCTGCGACAATAACGTGTTCATAATGAGGCAATGAATCGTTCAGAGCGTTTTCTAGATCCGAAAGGTGCCCAATTTTTGGAGGTTTGTATACAATGCATAAAACATTTTTTTAGACTGGCTTGAATTTCTACGAATAAGAACTCGGGGCGAGCGGAATATACAGAAGGGGACTTGTGGGCAATTCTTGGATTAAGCTCATTTGATATAAAGGCACAAACTCCTCCACCTCTTTTATCTATTCTGTCATTTCTGAGCAGTGTATATCCGTCTAGGTGAACAAGGGACGAAGGTATGGATGGGGTGAGCCAGGTTTCCGAAATTAAAATGGCGCTCAATCCAAGAGATGAAAATATGGTTTCAAACTCATCAAAGTGGGACAGAATGCTTTGTGAATTTACGTGAGCTATTTTAAGTGATGATTTATCAATAGAAAATGCATTCCTAAGTAGACTGGTAGTTGTTTTTGGAGGGGATGGTAGGGATTGAGGAATGTTGCTACCTGTGTTAAAAGCTGTCTGCACAATAAGAGGGTGATTGGAGAAGGTGAGTGAGTCAGGGGTTCCAAATAATTCATCATTTGTCAGCTCAATGTTGCCAATAGCAGAAAGTAAAAATAAACTATGTACTGTAATAACTCTAATAAAATTAAAATAATAGAACAAGTTAATAACTTTACTTATCTTGGCTGCAACCTTTCCTACGTCACATGTAAAGACATAGACATAAAATTGATCAAATTCCAAAAACTTATAGGAACAATAAAAAAACACTCTTCTCCGAAAAGTACGCCCATATACAATTCTAAAATTTTATAAAACAATGGCTCTTCCATTTGTACTTTCCTGTGAAACCTGGACTCTTACTACAGGAAAAGTAAATAGAAATTAAGTTATTAAGACCTTTAGCGGGTTATATGCTGTATGACCACATGCGTAATGAAGATATCCGCAAAATCCTCAACTATGTATCTCTTAAGATAGCCAAATGCCTCGTCATCTAATTAGTGATGCGCATGAATGGATTAACGACATTCCCTCTGTCCCTATCTACTGAAACCATTGAAATATACCAAAATAATTGGCATGAACACTGAAACCATTGAAATATACCAAAATAATTGACATGAACACTTCCTTAGAATGCCAAACAATAGGCTACCGCTGCAGTTATTGAACTACAGACCCACAGGACGAAGAGACCCAGTTAAACCTAAGAAGAGATGGAGGGATCAATTTCTTTCCAGAAGCGGAACAGATCAATGACCTAATCCATGACTGTAATTGATGATGATGATGATGATGATGGTGGTGAATTTATATGGTATAACCGGGATTCTAACCGAGAAAATCAGGGATATTAGCCACATTTGCTAAAATAAATATTAATCACAAAACTCTTACCACTCAAATTATCTAAAAATATTAAACTGTAAAATGTATATAAAACGAGGGTTCTTGTAGTTACATGGTCCCTTAATGTACGATACCAAAAAAAAATAGGAATATTTGAAAATAAAGGGCTTTCGAAAATGTTTGGTCCAAAGAGAGACGAACAAATAAGTGAAACTACATAACAAGATGCTAACCAACCAGAAGGCAGATACAATTTACGAATAAAAGGACCGCGCAAAAAATTGTCAGTACTCAAATCACATTCATCGTTGAGTTCTACAGCTAGAAACATCTACTGCAGCTCTACAACTACAACGCAAATTGGCTTAATAACGTCTTAGACGACAAGTGCTCCAACACCGAATCTGACTTGTGCGGATGGTGACCGGTAGTTTAAGTGTACCGTGATTGGCCATATAATTATTGTAATCAACCAATGACCAATCGTTAGGAGTGCAGCTAATTTTTTGACTGGCCCTCGGGCCAGTCCAGTGCCGCGTGACGTGTTTTCGTTTTTTCTAATAGGGAGTGTTGTGCTAACAGGTAAGGTTGTGGTGTTACAATATTTTATTGTATGTTATAATCTTGGCCAGTGGTGATAAGTGTTATTTGAATCTAGTGTAGTATCTGAACTAAGACTTGGCAATTGCCAAGCATGGCTACTATGTCGGATCCTGACAGGTCTATGGACCTTGACCCTAGGACGTCTCACCTCTCGAAATCTGGGAGGATACGGGAAACAAATTTGAAAATTTTACGAGACATCATAAATATGATAAAGATACAAAGTTGAGCAACATTTTGCGGTGTATAAAAAGTACCTTTCTAGTTATTATTAACTATCTATCTGCCTACCACGAGTACGAGAGGTCAGACGACGCTCGTGATTTCACAACAGGTTGTCTAAGTCGACTTAATCTTATTATGCAAACAGAAAGTCCAGTGCAACCCCTCCTTGAGGCTATATTGTGTGAATTGAAGGCAGCTGCGGTTGAAATTCAATCGTGCTGTTTTCTCTTCTCCCAGAAACCCATGGAGGAGGACTCTGAATCAGAACCAGAAAGTAAACTAACAGAAAGGAAAAAAGAAAAAATCAAAAGAAAAAAGAAACTCTGAATCAGAACCAGAAAGTAAACTAACAGAAAGGAAAAAAGAAAAAATCAAAAGAAAAAAGAAACTACATTGGTAGTAAAGAAAACTAAAACTTCTGAACATGGAAATGTACCAAAACTATCTAGACAACATGTGGAATCACCAGCTGTAGTTCCAGCAGCTCCTACCAATAATAAGTAGTAGTAGGACTTTATTAGACAAAAAGTAAGATATTTACAATATTATTTACAAATATGGGTCGCACAGGCAGTAAGCCGTACGTGCTGTTGACAGTCCGTTACAATAAAGTAATAATTGGTACTAGTGTAAAGAAAAATAAACAAAAACAGCAATAACATTACAATTACATAAAGAAAACACAATAATATTACAATTAAGTAATATCACAATAGCAATAACATTACAATTACATAAAGAAAACACAATAATATTATTACAATTAAATAATAACACAATAGCATTATACACTAAAAACATTAACCTTACAATTACATAAAGAAAACACAATAATATTACAATTAAGTAATAACACAATAGCATTATACACTAAAAAAACATTAACATTACAATTACATAAAGAAAACACATTAATATTCCAATTAAATAATAACACAACAGCATTATACACTAATTAATTTATATATAATTGTTAATAATTAATGGTATTGCATTTTGATAACATATATTTATTCATGAATGAGTGTTGTCCTTATTTTTCGCGTTTTGTCCAGAAATTTACCGAGGTTTATCCAATTTTCTGGATTTACCAATAACTCGTAGCATGCCAATCTTTCCCGATTTGAATTTAGAAATCTTTCCGGTAATAGTAATAACTGACGTCTCCAATATTCTAAATCATTACATTTTCCTAATATATGTATCTCATCTTCAAAGTTCCCGCACATTGGACATATTCGCATATCGTGATCGTCGCTAATTTTTAGAAATTTCCATGCCCCTAGCCTAAACCAAGCAAGCCCTGATCTCTCCTTAAATCCTAGGTTGAGTATATACGATTCTTTTCCCCAGACGTGTTTTAGGTCTCTTTGTAAACACAGTGAGCGTTTTCCTGTACATTCGGCGAAGGTATCTTGTTGGTTTACATCTAAGTACCTCCTCCTTATTTTTCTCCACACGTTCTTGCGATTTTCAGTCCCTTTTTCCCATATCCAGCCCATCCCAATCTTTTGGAGTTCTCTCCTAACCTCGTCTGCCCAAAATTTAACATCTATGTTTTTAATTTGGTGGTCGTAGCAAATTGCTCTAAGCATTGTTTGTTCACCTTGGATTACTCGCAACCAGTATTTGAGTACACGAATTTTACAGTTAATGTCGTCCTGGAATGACCCGAATTCATATAAAATTCCACAGTTAGAAACGGCCTTACTAAGTCCTGTAATATACTTTAGAAAATGCGTATATACCTTATTTAGTATTTCCGTTCTTTGGAAACCCCAAATCTCACTACTATAGTGCATGACTGGCCTGACCATAGCTCCATACATTTTTTCTAATGTGCTGACTGGAATATCAGGCACTCGACCCAGAATACCGAGTACACTGTTAAGTTGTCCCCTCCCTTTAAATAATGCTATATCAATGTGTTTTTTTTCCACTTTCCGTTCATTTTCAACGTCGTACCAAGATATTCGAAATGTTTCACGTTTTGAAGAACTTGATCTCTGTATTTCCATTCCTCTGTTCTACCATAAACCGTCCCATTTTTAAATGTCATTGTTTTTGTCTTACTAGCATTTACAGTCAATCCCCAATTCCTACAGTATATTTCCAGTAGGTCAAGACCTCTTTGCAATCCCTTGATTGTCTTGGAACAGATAATTAAATCATCTGCATACAACAGGACTGGTATTCTAACATTTCCTATCTCCGGAGCCTCAATTTCTCCTTCTAGCAATACGTCTACAATATCATCAACGAATAGATTAAATAGCATTGGTGATAAAATGCAACCTTGTCTCACTCCCCGATTGGCTTCACTGCTCTCTGTAATGTGCCCTTGGTCTACTTTTATACAAAATTTAACATATTTATAAATTGACATTAAAGCATGTATCATTTTACGAGACAATCCTTTCCGATTTAATTTTTCCCAAAGTGCGCTTCGGTCCACAGTATCAAATGCCATCTTAAAATCAATGAATGCACAAAATAATTTACTCCCTTCATTTTCAGATTGTCATCAATTAATGTTCTCAGAACAAATAGGTTGTCCACCGTGGAGTACCCTTCTCTAAAACCTGCCTGATATTTTGAGAGCCTATTGTTCTCTTTAGCCCATTGTCTGATTCGTTCGTAAAGTACTTTACAATATATTTTTCCGAACACTGACAAGAGACAAATTCCCCAATAACTTTCTGGTATCTGTGCCCCACCTTTCCCTTTGTATAGCGGTTGGATGACACCTGTCGCCCAGGCTTCCGGATAATCTCCTCCATTAAAAAGTTTGTTGAACGCAGTTTTCAAAACGTCTAATAATTTATTGGATGATATCATATTTTTCAAGAATTCCCCTGGTATTCCATCAATTCCAGGTGCTTTACCATTCTTTAAACATTTAATGGAAGAAACCACTTCATTTTTCGAAATATCCTGATCCAATAATAAATTCTCAGCCTTAGCTGATACTTCTGAATTAACTGCTGGAACACTCTCAGGGATGGTTCCTCATCCAACTTTTGGACCTTCTACGGCTACAGCAACATCAATTCCTTCGTTAAATGTTGGTACTACGGGACGGCGTCCCCCGCCAATCACTGTCATTCGCCACCGGGACATGTTCCGAATGATTAGAGAAATTAGGAAACTAGTTAGTAGTGACCCAAAAGTAATCAGCACTGACGAAGCATTGAGATATTATGCGTCTTCATTGGAAGACTTTGCTAAATTGAAGGAGTATTTTACTTCCTTGTGAAAGGTATATTATACATTCCAACTTAAAAAAAAGATCTTCCTTTGATGGTCGTACTTAAACGGCTGCCTGCAGAAACACACCCAAATGAAATTAAAGAGGAAATCCTAGCTCTAGGATTTCCAATCAAATCTGTCAAGCAAATTACTAAGACAGTAAACAATTTTACTGTACCACTCCCAATTTTCATCTTGGAACTTGAGCGAACAAATGATGCTCTAAACATTTATGACTTAAAGCGCCTTTTAAACATGGTTGTAGCCGTGGAAGCATACAAACCTCGGGCTGGACTTAAACAGTGTTACAAGTGTCAGTCCTTTAACCACACCTTCCCTGCCTGTAACCGGGCCCCACGTTGTGTTGTCTGCGCTGGGGACCACGGGCACAAAGATTGTGCCTTAAAGGCCCAAGCGCAGAGAGAACCAAATTTGCTTAAATGCGGGGGGATCCGGTCATCCTGCTTCATACCGTGGCTGTCCTGTTTATAAAGCAGCACTCGAGGCTTATGATAGGACAGCAAAACCCAAACCTAAACACCCAGTGAATCCACCTCAACCAAAGACCTTCACTTCGGTTAGGGTCAATCCAACCAAATCCTTCACACAAGCCTTACGGACTGGAACTTCTTCCAGAACAAGAGTGAACAACACTGTTCAAGAACAATACCGATGATTGCCAGCAGGAGTATTGAGTGAGAGTGCAGAGGAGATGCTCCGGGACATTCAGCCCATGCTGGCTGAATTGTCAAGTCCTATGGAGCGTTTCATCTTCATGCACCAATTGGTTAACCTATGCTTAACATAGTTTAGCCAGTTACATGGAACCATCAAATAAATCGTGCGAGAATTACTCGCTTGAAAGAGTGTGGCTCATCCTGCGCCGTCCAGCTATCGAACTTTCTGCTTGCTGACGGTGAAGTTTCTGATGTCCTCTTTTAAGGTGAAAATGTCCACCATTTATTCAAACCTGGATCTGCAGGCGTAGTACTTGTCCCCAAAGGTTAAGATTATATATATCAGAACCCCAACTTGTTAGCCACCAAGCAATTAGCTGCCAGCTAACCCAGTGAGTTTCTATGCGGCACAATGGACGGCGCCAAGTCACCGTCTAAACAAAACAAAAATTGTCAGTCTCAAGACAACTCTTGAGGATGCCGGACGCAGGCTCTGGAGAAACGTCGGGGAACTACAAGCATCAAGACCACGGCCAACAGCCCGGAAATCTTCTACAAGATCATCATAATTACATAACATGTGTCCAAGCTGTTCATGCGGTAACAAGTACAAAGAACGGTTAAGTCTCATGGAATAATTCCATTTCTAAATTATTGTTTATGCAATCTAAATAATAAATAAAATTTCATCTTCCAAAGATGGATGAAACATGTGGGATGAATTGGTATGAAACTTGGTGTACGGAAATTTCTTGTAGAAAAACTAAAATGAAAGTGTTCATTAGATGCACAAATATTGAGGTGAGAGCAAAATAAGTTATTTATGGGAGATAAATTATACAGGGAATGATTGGAAAATGTTACCTCGTAATAGGAACGAATGCAGAGATTATATCAGCTTTGAGGTCGACAGCACCAGTTAATTAGTATGACATACTATATTTAAACATATTAGGAGAAGATGTCCTAATGTGGTTTTCTATGTAGTGCATCTGACCTGCTAATGTAATACGTATAGCTTTCTTATGTTATAGCTTACTCAACGGTTGTGTTTGTGATGAAGTTACTTTTGTAACTTGCTTTGTAAACAATTTAACAGATATTCGTAATATTGTGGTTTTCTATAGAGCGGTGCGCTTGTGGTAATATTTTGCTGTTAGCTTCTACTTGTTACCAATTTAACAGTTGTATTTATAAGAAAGTTAGTTTTTTAACACACTATATAGGAGGCTTATAACAGGAGCACCTGAAAAGGGCGACGCGATGTGGTTTTTAGCAGAGTGGTGCATGGGGGGAGTTGTGGTAATATACTGCGGCTACAATCCCGGGGTTCCCTCACTCATACGCTTACTGATCACAGATTTTTATTTATTAAATGAAACCACTGTTCCAGATTACAATGCTATATCCCGGGATATATGAATTCACATCGTTTTATAACTGATTGTTATATTTCAATATATCTGAAAATGATTCTACAATATACGAAAAAAAAAGAAACATAATAATAATAATAATAATAATAATAATAATAATAATAATAATAATATTTTTATTTAGGAATATTCCACAATGCAATGTTTCTCCTTCAACCCAAAGTGATTTGTCGCAAGAGATTCCTGTCTAAAGCATCTTCCTCCCTCAAATCTCTAGCTTCCTTACTTCTCTTAACTCCATCCATCTATCGTTCTCTAGGCCTGTCTCTTCCACTTCTTCCATTATTTATCCAATTAAGGATCTTCTTTAGTATTCTCTCTTCTTCCATTCTTATGAGGTGTCCATACCATTTCAAACGTTTTTCTTCTATTTTTCTTAATATATGTTTTTCAACTTGCATAATTTCCCTTATTGCGCTGTTTCTGACCTTTTCCCTTCTTGAAATTCTTGTCGATCGCCTCCAAAAATCCATTTCTTCTGCTAACAGCTTCTTGGCTTGTTTTCTACTTACTGTCCAGGTTTCAGACTCATATAATAAAATGCTTTGTAACAGAACTTGAAATATAGTTTTCTTCGTTCTGTATATTATGTTTCTATTCCAAAGCACTGAGTTCAACGTACCAATGAATCTTCTTCCATCAGTTATTCTTATTTCAATTTCTGTAGTTGAATTCTCACTTCTATGTAAAATAGATCCTAAATTTTTAATTGTTTTAACATCATGGATACACGACTGCTCCTCTTGTGGGAGTTTCTTGACGAAGTTAATTTATATACGCTTATTTCCCTGTATATGTCTGAGATCGTGATAGATTTGTCGTATTTTTATTTATCAAATTCAGTTGTACAAATTCTATGCTTTGAGTATATTTTGGAAAAATCTGCAAATAGTTTCACATTACTTAAAAAAACTTAGAATTATAGATAGCTATATATTTTGAAAGAAAAGTAGGCTATTTAGGTTTTATATAATATATTACATAACATTGCCAACAGATTTTCAATGTTTACACATGTTTTCATATCCAAAGTTTTATCTGCAATCGTCGTGTCAGTATAGTGTATATCGCTAAGTCTCTTTCCTCCCGTTCGTATTATGATCATTCTGCCTATAAACTTTGAGGTCTACCTTCTATTCTGCTCCCGGATGGACACAATTTCAACACTATTTTATGTAATCGTTCACCTAGCATTCCTTTTATATGTCTGTACCCTTAAACCGTTTATACCTGACAGAATTATTAATGTTAATTTCTTCGTCCTTATGCTTTAACGCACGTAAAACTGGCAAGAAAAGTAGTTTCAAGTAAAAGAATATCTAAACTTAGGTTGAATGGAAGAAGTTAGGCCAAAAAGTGAAAAAGGAGCAGTATTATAATCGTTTACAATAAATGCTAGTAGTTTTTCAGTTCAAAATAGTTAAAGATTTCCCCCGTGTCCAATGTCAGTGGGCAGTAAATTTTACCAAAGAAGAGTATGTGAGAGAAGCAAGTTATACAAGACTTGACTCAGCGCGTCTCGAGAGAAGCGAGATATACCGTGTAGACTACTATGCTGCTCCCATCCCGTGGGTTGAATAGAAGAAACACAATCTGGGAAAATTCGCCGTCACCTGCACGTATTTCACGCTACAATCACAACTTCAGGATTAAACTTTCATTTGTATATTTAAATTTAATAAAATTAATTACAAGTTTTATAGTCCACCACTGTGATCTCGGTGCAGCGGACCAGGGCTCTATCGCTGGTCGGGACATGTTTCCTGGGTGAAGTTTTTTATTTATTTTTTCACCTGAATGGCAAATGCAGGGAAATTGAATAACAGTATGAAATTGGGACTCGAAGTAATAATAGATAAACTAATAAGGAAACAAACAAGAAAAAAAAAAAATGACATACATAACTAAACTTGAAAGAGAACCCGTTAACTATTAACAATAAAACATGGATATCATTAACATATACAGGAAATGAAACCACAAAATTGGCTAGAACTTTGAAAAAAATAACAAAAACATCAACATAGCTTATTAAACCAATAACAAATTAAACAACGTAATATATAATGGCATAGAAGAACACAACAATTTCTATAGTAAAGGAATTTACGAACTGACATGTAAAGATTGTAATAAATGTTATAAAGGCAGGACAAATATAAACTTCAACATAAGATTTAAGGAACACGTCGAAAATTGTATGTACGCGGATGGCAAATCAAGCTACGCTAAACAATAAATATCGCTTGTCGTCGCATGCACACAATTGAAGACACTTTATCGATAGTTCACCGAGAAAGAATACCAGCTAAAATCATCTACTAGAAGAGCTTGAAATCTTGAAACAAGTCGACAACAACTTGTTTTTGAATGAGAACACACCCCAAACATACAATCCCTTATATGAGATACTTAAAAACCGGTGGTTCCTACTGGTGACGCATCAGGACCTGCAACGTCTACAGGTCTTAACTCATCCTCCTGATGATGATGAAAGTTAACTTCCGAAAGGTCTGCAGTTAATATTTTATATACATAATTTTAACAAAGTTGAGGACGACGGCACCTGCCAACAGGTACATCTTAATTTTAATGTTTATCTTATAAATATTAATAAAACTAAATATATGAACACACCCAGAAATATATTATGTAATGAAAATGGACAATTAATGACACATTCTAGGGAGGTTTTGAAAAAGTATCTATATTCAAATAATTGGGAACAATAATTACAAACAAGAATGAGATGCAGAAAGGAATTAAAAAACAAAGAACTCAGGAAAAGCGTGTTACTATGCAATACAGGGACTTCAGTCATCTCAACTTCTCTAAAATGTTGAATTAAAATATATAAAACTGTTATTATCCCAGTTGTATTAGGTCCTAAATTGATGCGAAACATCAGCTCTTATTTTAAGGAAGGAAAAGAAGTTTACGAGTATTTGAGAATAAAGCTGTTAGGAAAATTTTTAGATCAAAATGAGGTGAACAGACAGATGAATGGAGAAATCTACATGACAGTGGGCTACATGATCTTTATGGGAAACAAGATGTAATAAGTACTGTTAAGTCTCGTAGGCTGCGATGGATAGGACATGTGGCACGAATGTGGAAGCTAAGAGGAGCCTGGTAACTTTTGTGGGAATGAAAAAATGCCATGGCAACTATTTGTAGGAAACCAAGAGGAAAAGTGCTCAGCAAGTCGGCCAAGAACAAGATCGGAGAACAGTAACCATTAATTGAGGGAAGTAGATTATACAATGAATAACTGGAACATATTAGTTCTGGATATGAATGAATGGAGAACTTCTGTCCGAGCAGGCAGGAACCTGCATCAGTAAATTGGTTAGTTTATATGTATTCTAATTCCTTTCACTTCCTTGGAAACAACAAACTTATAAAAAAACATATTTTTATTTTCGGTAAAATTTCGTCTAAAACTCTAAACACGAATATTGATAAAAAATAAATTCCATAACCACAACACATTATTCAAGTGGATGGATGATGTCGGGAATATATTCCAGTAAACAAAATGCCATGGCATGGTGATATGAATGCTTTCTTAGTTGAATACAAATTCCAGAGGAAAACTATTTAAAATTATAATTATCAACATTAGATCAGAACAAGTTAAACTTTTCAAATATGATATTGTGTGTTTGTAATCAAGTATGTGGAACAACAGTAAATAGAGCACGGAAATATACAGTTTAATATTTTACGAGGAATTACAAATTCCATCTAACTATATGGTTGAGAATGCTCTTATAAAAATAAAAACGCAGAATAGACATATCAGTAATGAGATGTTTGAGAAATGATGTTGAATAAAGAAGATCAAATACAGGATGTAATGAAATAATATTAAAAATTAAACATATTCAACTTAAATAACATGTCAGTACATCAAGAGAACTGTGTTCCATTAAAAAACATAAAACCAAAAGTATTAAGGATGTCGGGATCCTGAGTTCCCAATAAGAGTCTACAATACAAATTTAAATGGAACACAGAGACAGAGAGAGAGAGAGAGAGAGAGATTCAGAGATAGCGATATAGAGAAATAGAGAGATAGAGAGATAGATAGAGAGAGAGCTATAGAGATATAATATCCATCCATCCATAGTAATTCTGCCCGAAGGCAGGTCCTTCACTGCAATCATAGCATTTTCATACTATGCTTGCAGCCATACTAGGGAATTGTAGGTGTGGTAGCTTCCCGTTGCTTTCCACACCGGTGAGGAATGATGATGATGATAATAATAAGGATGATGATGATGATGTCCACATGATTCGGGGACCGTTTGGGCCTTAAACGTTTCCTGACATTTGTCTTACAGGTGAGGAAAAACCCCCATAAAAGCCTCACCCAGAAAAACTGCCCAGACCGGGGATCGAACCCGGGCCCGCTGCGTGACAAGGCAGCACGCTACCTCGAGACCACAGCGGTGGACAGATATAATATATATATATATATATATATATATATATATATATATAGAGAGAGAGAGAGAGAGAGAGAGAGAGATAGAGAGATATAGAGAGATAAAGATATGGAGAAAGAGATGGAGAGAGAGAGAGAGAGAGAGAGAGAGAGAGAGAGAGAGGGGATGAAGAGAAGAACAGACCAATTTTCTATTTGAGAGGACGGAACTGGTCAAAAAGGTTAATCCATGAGGTTCACTATTATAACGAGTTTCACAAACTAGTTTACACTTCAAGGAATGCGTGAAATCTCCATCAACATCAATAAAAGGTATGTTTAATGCAGTAACTAACTCACTGGCAATATCGAACCCATAGGTTCATGACCGTTCGGACATAAGCTCTTCATACATCCCTGTCCTGAGTCAATGTTTTCCAATCATGCCCTGTATAATCATCTTCCCTACAGCGACTATTTCCTAGGGTGGTTATTCTAATTTCCGCGTTGGAAACTCTAGCGTCCGGCTATTAAATAAAGTCCTAACTGTCCACGTTCTTAGGAACATATCCATGTGTTTGAGCCTTTGTCGTGGATTCTCTGAAGTAGTTTCCGTCCGGAGAACCGAGTAGGGGACTATTTTACTTCCGGAAAATTTTATCCCAGTGGAACCCATGTACGCGTTTCTTGACAGTTGTATTTTTACGATGAAAAGTCGTCACTCTTTCGACCAAGGTACTTTTTTCGTCAGGTTTATCGCCTTCAGTCTATCCGGCATGGATAACTATTTCGGCAGCAACGGTACCGCCGACGTAGCTCTCGGGATTATTTAAGCTCGGAAGCCACTCCATTAGGACAAGGTAAAAATACCATGGAGGAATGTTTATTGCACTATTTACATAAATTATTTAAAATCACACTGCTTGATATACACGCCACGAAAGCGTTTCATAAAACTATAATATTACTGCAAGTCGGTTATCAGGCATCAAGTGAACATATCTTGTGTCATGTATCAACTTCTTCATGAAGCATGACGTAGAATATTTAGATATTTATTATGTACAGTCAGAAAGAAAAAGGTTTTGATACCGCCAGATAGAAATACCAAAAATATTGTCGCAACTGTCATGCATTTTCACTAATGTATCGACGTTAGTGATCAATATTTGAAACAATTTACTGTGAGTTAAATATCGTATATGGGTAAGGGTGTATACATGAATTTGTTTTTTAAGATTTTGTTCGTATAAAAGCAAAAAATAGTGTTTTTACTCACGGAACACCAGTTCTTAAGCACCAGAGTAATAATTATTATGATGCCTTATATATTTCAATTCTGAAATAATATAGGTCCATACTATTTTAAAATTATTAAGTTTAATATACAAAAAAAAAAGCAGTCATGGACATGTGTGCACTACCCGTATTAACTTACGGCTCGCAGACGTGGCCATTAACTAGAAAACGAACATTCATACTAGAGATTTGCCAAAGAAAAATGGAGCGGAAGCTATTAAACATCACAAGAAGGGACCGCTTCAGGAACGAGGACGTCCGCAAGATAACGAGGCTAAAAGATGTAGCAACATCAGCAATGGGGTTGAAATGGAAATGGGGGGGGTCATGTGCTCCGAATGGATCCTGGACTTATACAGTGACAATGTGGGAACCCAGACTAGGGAAAAGGAAAGTTGGAAGACAAAAAAAAGCGTTGGAGTGAAGCGTTTAAGTTTATATAGGAACATTGTGGACTAGGATAGCGCAAGACAGGCAAAGATGGAAGCAATCCATAAAAAAAAGTTGAAGTGATAGTCCCAAGGGATTGGCTAACCAGGGGATATAACCCACCCTGCAGTCGCAGGAGGCCCTTGCCCGAAATGAGATAGTTATGGGCTAATTCTAATATATATATATACATACATACTGAGTCGTTGGCTCACCTTATTCAAGTGTAAGCATATTACATGTGCCTGTGCATTAGATGCTGCTAGAAATTCTCTTCATAATGCTCACGATCTAACTATATTTCGAGAAAAATCTCTATGAGCCTGTGTTTGAACGAGAAAACCAAATGCTTACAATGACAGCTGTAGCATATTCTTCGTGCGATAACTTTAGTCCATTTAGGATAACTTCACGTTTACTTAAACATATTTTTTTCTTTTGAAGTCCTTCTTTACTGCATCCAGAAACAATTGTTGGCCTCCTAATATAATTCTAACTTTTTTTCAACTTATGTGCCCAACACTGCACATGACACAACTTTCCCATCAGCCCTTGTAGCGTTTGAACACATGTTGTCACGCATTTTGCAGAATATATCTTCTTCTTCCTTCCTTCCAAGTATTAGGCCAAGGCCTGTTACGATCCTATAGAAAATTTTCCCTCCAGCGTCCTTCCAGGAAATTCTCATATAAGACTTGAAAGCATAATGATAGTCCCTTCGATTGGTTGCCAGCCAAAGGAAGGCAAGACCAGTGCCATCTTATAGCCTCTGGTCAGGCCTTTCTGGAGAAGAAAAGAAAATAAAGGAAAGAAGAAATGGAAGAAAGGAAAGACTCCCTAGCCCTCAGATCCCTAATAGCGTCAGGGTCGAAAAAACAAGAGTTAACCAAGAGAGGTAGATAGTAAAGTTAAAAGAGTCTGGTATAAGTAAGTGGAAGAAAGGAAGAAATACCAGATCAGTTAAAGATAAAAGTAAGGAGCAAAAATACAAGTAAGTGGTTTGCTTTACTTTAATGTTAATTTGTCCATTTGCTATGAATCTCTCTTTGTAAAAGCCACCTTGGCACGTGCCTGCAGTAAAAAAGTTGCTGATGCATTAATAAAGGATACTAATCCTTCTAATATACCGACTAAACCCACGAATAAAGAAAATTTTGGCCGCGAATACAGAAACTGTGTTGAAATTTTTTAACCCACGAATATATTACTATAGCAAAACCACGTTCTCTCAGAATGCTATAGCTCTGGAGCAGCATTGACACAGTTTACAACATTAAGAACAACTAAAACTGTGATAAGCATATTTTATTTACCTGCATGCATAGAATCCCTCAATAAATATTGAAAATACATTCTCATTTTGTCAGTATTTTCATCAGCAAAGGTAAAAATGTCATTATCATAAGTAATGCCACGAGTGATTTCCGAACTATCGACAAATTCACGATTCACGAAGTGAGGAGTGAATTTGGAAATCAAGAGTGGCATTTGTTAGGACTATTTAACGAATAAAATTAAGCTGTTTACTCACAAATCATTATTTAACTATAGTTATTTTAAAATATGTATATATTTAATGTAAACGGCGATGTTTTAAAACAAATGAGAAACGATTGGTACGCTTCATTTGCTTCTTTTGTTCATCACTGCAACCAGATCATATTATTTATTGCCAAAGGATCGCAATGTTCTAAGAATGCACCCTAGTGGAGAAATTAATAACCAACGTTATAGGTATTAATTAATTAATTTCTGATGTCCTATGATGTAAATATGTCAATTATATTTTTCTGCAACGTCACAAAATAATTCGTTTGAGAAAGTGCCAACAGTGGTTTCCTTTTTTTGTGGTATAATCAAATGTTTTTATATTATCTCTCGCATGCGCTTTATGTTGACATTCATGCACTATAGGCCTACATACAATCCGGTAGCTGTATTTCTTATAGAGTCAGTCACTGCAGAATAATGCTATGACCTATTCAGAATGTTAATAAACGGGAGGTTGCTTATCTTTATTATGATAAACTTTAGTTGGTAAATTTTAGGCCGAAACACGACTGCTGTGATTGGTTGTAAATAAAAAATCATTGTTGAAATGTGATTGGTTATTGATTCCCATTTGGGGCATGAGTTAAATAGTCCTTGAGATCACATTTTATCACTTCTCTCTTCTTTTCTCCTACTTATAAGATATATTAGCAGAAGGGAAATAACCGCTAGCAATGAAAGATTTATTTATCCTGTTCCTCACTGATGACTGATCAAGTTTTTCTACCAGGAAAGGTTTGCTTTTTATAAAAGTATCGGCTCTCCAAAGTATCCACTATCTCAATTATAATTCCTTCTTTGAAATTTCAAACTAGTTTTGTGAGTTGAAATGTATCCACTCTAGATTCGTCCGCTTTACATTTCATTTGTTTCTCGGATTGCCAGTATTTATCAACGTTTCCCTTTTTTTAAGTCCAACCGATAATTACAAAATCAACAGTATTCCAACAGAAAACATAAACCCTTCCGATTTAAATTCTGAAGGGTTGTTCGGTACAACTAACAAGTTACTTCGGTATGGTAACTTTTGAAATCGAAACTAAAGGTACCAAAAGAAGTTAAAACTTTCGTTTCAAAGCAACATACGCCAGTACAGTAAAGCTAACATACAAAACCACCAAAACTACAAAAAATTTGTTAAATATTGATTACCTGTCAGTGTTGCTATAATACATTAATGCAAAATCGGAAAGAAGTGGTGATAAAACTGCTTCCTTAAATCACTACAAAACGAAGGTTAAATGCTCATCGCCAAGAATAAAAAATGGACGGAAATTAAAATTCTCGAACTCTAAGCTGTCTTACAAAACGAATTATAAAACTGTTAATATTTCGCGAAAAAAAATTGTTTTACATTTTCTTATATCGATTTAAATTTGCTATCAAAATGTTATAATGCCATGAATATGCAAATATATTGCGGAAAAAGGTAATTAATGTCATTTTCATTTTATTTTGCGTTCAACAAAAGAAAACTTTATTTGTGAGTGTAAATTAGAACAAATAGTTTAATATGAAGGGAGAGAGTGCCGAAAAATATCATGTACCCACCATTCGTGTAAAGTCTTTACTTTTGTCTGGTGTAATGCCAGAACGGGGGATGAGATGAAATGAAGCCCTTAGTATTACTGAAGGTTTGCAATATAAAATGTTGCAGGTTGACTAGGCCTGTCGCACCATCACAGGAGCAGGTGACATGAGTATCGAGAAATGGATGAATTGAAGTCTATGTTAGGGGAAAATGATGGAAACACCATGAAAAACTTCCTTCTCTACTACTAACCAAACATGGAGAGACCGAGACCCGAACTCGGGACCTAGATATGGAGTACGAGTGTCTGACCGCTGGTTGACTCAGTTGTGTACCCAATTTTTAACAGTTGCTACAATTTTTTTTTAATTCACATGGTTATAAAAAGTACAGATCAGATTTTTAGTATGAGACAGATTTTAGAAAAGAAATGGGAATATAATGGTACTGTACATCAACTATATGTAGACTTCAAAACAAAAACATATGATTCAATTAAGAGGGAGAATTTATATAGTATCCTGCTGGAGTTCGGAATTCCTAAAAAGTTAGACTTATACGAATGTGTCTAAATGGCTCAAAGAGTAGGGTGCGTGTAGGCAAACAGTTTTCAGACACTTTTGAAATCCAGAATCGGTTGAAGCAAGGAGATGCACTATCTCCTCTACTATTTAATTTTGTACTAGTGTATGCCATTAAATCTTTAGAGAATGAGGAAGGCTTACAACTGAATGGTATTAATAAGCTGTTAGTTTATGCTGATGATGTAGTACTACTGGCCGATAGCGAGAAGATACTAAAGGCCAACACGCACACACTATTGAGTAACACTAAGAAATTAGGACTGGAAGTAAATATCAGTAAAACTAAATATATGGTCACACGTAGAAATTCAGTATATAATGGAAATGGACAGCTGATGACAAATGAGGGAAGTTTTGAGGAGGTGGCTGAGTTCAGGTACCTAGGAACAATGATCTCAAATAGGAATGAGATGCACAAAGAAATTAAACGTGGGCTCAATTCTGGAAATGCGTGCTATTATGCATTGCAGAGACTCTTGATGTCCCAACTCCTTTCAAAAAAACGTTAAGCTGAAAATATATAAAACTATTATTCTACCAGTTATATTATATGGGTGCGAAACATGGACTCTTACTTTAAGGGAGGAAAGGAGATTACGAGTATTTGAGAATAAAGTACTTAGGAAAATTTTTGGACCAAAGAGAGATGAACAGACAGGTGAATGGAGAAGACTACATAACAATGAGCTGCATGGTCTTTATAGGAAGCCAGATATATTAGGAACAGTTAAGTCTCGTAGACTGCGATGGGCAGGGCATGTTGCGCGTATGGGGAATGAAAGACGTGCATGGAAGCTTCTTGTAGGAAAGCCAAACGCCCAGTTGGTAGACCAAGAATGAGGTGGGAGAACAACATGAACTATGATTTGAGGGAAGTAGATTATACAGGGAATGATTGGAAAGCATTAGCTCAGGATAAGGATGTATGGAGAGCCTATGTCCGCTCGGTCATGAACCTACGGGTTCGATAGTGCCAGTGAGTAAGTAAGTAAGGATATAAAAATTGAAATAAGATGCAAAGACATTGGAAATACTAGGGAAATATCATGAATGAACTGCTTCTTAGGAAACTCGTCATGTTTATTGATCATTGAATGTTGTGTGTTATTTAACGACGACCTTTAACATCTATTGTTATTAGCGTTGAAATGCAAATCTGGACGCGATAGAATCGACAGATGTAGTAAATCTACGACAAGGGAACATGGATTTTGTTTCCCCCCGAAGAATCCATACTTACGATTGTTATGTCCCCTCAAAACGTCCGGATTTTAACACTCGAAACTTGGAACCAGATGCTAATCAACGGAACCGACTTTGATCAGTGTAGAACTTAGAGTAGAATTTTCAACCAGTGATCTCCTATCTACTGAGTTAGAGTTGATTAGTCTCCCTAGAGATGCGGATCACATGATGACAATTGTGAAACATTGATGATGTATGCATTTTAGGTCAATGAATAAGTTTATGGGATGTCAGTGTGCTCTGCTTCACGCTGTATCTCTCCAATTAAAAATCCCGAGCCCCATTTGCGATGAAAAGAAGAAAATGCAGTAATGGTGACCAACGTAATTACGAAAATTGCGATCCAATTTGACGAGTACATCTGCCACGTTAACACGGGGTTGTTATTCCATTCTCTCACATTGCTCTGTTTCCTTTATTCAATTGTTGTTTTGTTAGCAGACACATTCTCTTTACTCCTGTTTTATCGTTCCCTATCCTCATCCTTTCCTTTTATTCCTCCTAATTACGATATAATCAGATGTAATAAATTGCTACGTACGTAAATCATATTAAAACATTTTCAAACGGCAACAATATTAGAAAAAAGGTTGATGAGACATTAAAAAACCAACAGCCAAATTCATCGTTCAAATAATTACTTAGGCAATTGAAAGTCTTCTTTTACTTTCATTTTGTAGTACTAAGATCAATATGGAAACACGCTAAGCTAAGATTCATATTGTTTTAGTACATATTTATACAGTAAAACTTGCTCAAAGCGGAATCACATGGGACCATTTTTTCCACATTAGACAAAATTCCGCATTATAAAAAACTAAAACCTATTAATAATCTTAGATTATACAGCACCGTATATGTATTTTTTACGTACCTTGGATTAATTGTAGTTCCGCTGCCTTTAAAAAGTGAAATATAGAATGTAGGAGTGACTTCGATGGCAATGCGCGAAAAACAGTGCCGTTTCGTCAGCGTTCAAATGTCTCTTAGGCGCATATACTGGAATTAAGTTATGTAGTTTCGGTTTCCGCTCACTAACTACATTTTCGTCCACATCCTTTGATTCCCCGCAAATTTTATTTAACACTACATTGTGTGGTCTTTTAAAACTGTCCAGCCAACCTGAAGATGCCTTGAAATCGTTATTCCCTGAAGATTTAGCATCAGCTAGACATTGACTTTGGAGCATCGGTCCGGAAATTTGGAGATTTACCTTCAATCATTTTAACTTTTTCGTTTAATGACAATGATACATATGTTTTAGACATATTCAATCCGTAAATTCAGAACGCTACCTGTGAAATATCGGTCTCAGAACATAAAGTAATTTAAGATTTTACAGTGCAATGATTATTTGTAAGACAGGTATAATATTTGTATTTCGCATAATGCGTGTGCAGTGAGGCCGAAATAAAATTTCAGGTACAGGTTGAATCTCTAGTTCACCTGGCGGCAGGAATCATTATTATTGTTTTTTTTTTTTTTGGTCTAACAGGAATTCAATGAAATGGAAACTAATTTATTTCTCTGTCTTTCCGCTTTATTTTTTTTCATGAATTATGTAGAAATATCCCCCCACGGGTTAGACCTTGTCGTGGTGGAGGGGCTGTACCTAATGACCCAGACGACTAGATAGGGAAGTCTGGTTTTTAACTAGCTTGCTATCTAGTAAGAGGAGAAGGGAAGCGAACTAGCTCTAACGAGGGATACCTCAACGGCTTCAGAAGCAGATGAAGAAAATTGTTCTCAACGGTAAAGAAGACGGAAGAGGAAACCTGCAAGCCTATCCACTAGGAAGGTGGTTGTGCGTCTGGGCTGGTAACCCGACCAGGTAAAAAATTTCCAAACTCATCTCTCTCAACAGTGTTCAGCCGGACGGATTTAATGGACGACGACTTAAGCAGAAAAAGGATAAACGATTAGGGATTTGCGATAGAATAAATATTGTTACTTGGAATGTCAGATGTCTAGGAAGTAAAGAAACAGAATTAGAAAGAATACTTTATGAAAAAGATGTTCACATTGCGGTCATAACTGAAACAAAAAATAAACATAAAAGGACTAAAGAATTAAATAACTATACAATGATTTACAGTGGTGTACCTGGAAATGTAAGAGCACGAAGCGGAGTTGCAATATTAGTACAGAATAAATGGAAATCTAAGATTGTATATTATACATATGTAAATGAAAGAATTGCAACATTAAGGATGAAAATTGATAGAGGACATTTAACAATTGTAGGTGTTTATGCCCCAGTTGAGAATAAGAAAGATGAAACTAAACATTTCTATGAAGATCTTCGAAAAACACTTGAAACCGTTAATAAAAATGATCATGTTGTAATATGTGGCGACTTCAATGCAAGAGTAGGCAATATTCCAGTACCAGGAATAGTGGGAAATTTTGGAGAACAACACTTAAATGAAAATGGAGTATAGCTTAGACAATTTGCAAGCAATTACCATCTTAAAATTACTAACATTTTTTTTTTCAAAAAATGAGATATAAATAAATATACATGGAGGGCAAGAGGACTCAGAACAATAATAGACTATATTCTAATTAATGATAAATTAAGACAACAACTCCAATATGTACAGGTATATAGAGGCTGCGATATTGATTCCGACCATTTTTTGGTTATGGGCAAATTTAAATTATGGTCAAGATGGAAAAAAAGTAAAATGAGGAATAAATCAACAAATGAATAAGTATACAAAGTATACCTTTTGCAAGAGGAAAGCATAAGGAAATTATATCAACAAAGACTACAACAATACCTCATGCACACACCAACTAGCGATATATTAGATGATGAATGGAATAATATTAAAAAGTGCATTGAAAAGTCAGCTTAGGAAGCAATAGGGGAAAAAAAGAAAAATTAGATGCAGAAAAGGAGTAAGAATTAGGAATGAAGAAATAGAACTGGCAATTAAAGAAAAACAAAATTCATATAAACAGTGGCTTCAACAAAAAACAGATGAATCAAGACAACAATATGCGGAAAAAAAGGAATATAGCAAAACAAATTATTAGGACAGTTCGTCAACATTCTTGGAATAATTTTATAAGTGAAATAGAAAATGATATTCACGGCAGACAAAATGTTACATACAAAGTTTTAAAACTTTTAAATAAATCAGTAAAGGATACTGTAAAGATAGATGTTATTAACAAAGAAAGATGGATAGAACACTATAAAAATGTATGGTGTAACGAAGAAAAAGAAGACGAAGAAAAACAAGAATCGTATCCAGATAATGAAACAAGAGAAATTCAAACTGATGTGATTACATTTGATGAACTTCAAGAATCCTTAAAAGAAACCAAAAACAGAAAAGCAGCTGGCCCTGATCAGATAAATATGGAGCTTCTAAAATATGGTCGAACATTTCTACATTGGAGAATATTTCATTTGTTTAATGAATGTTGGAGAAACTGCAGAATACCAGAAAGTTGGAATATAGCTGAAGTCATATCGTTATTTAAAAAGGAGCTAGAAGAGAATGTAAGAACTATAGAGGAATTAGCCTACTTAATTCAATTTATAAAATCTATGCAAGGGTTATAAATAAAAGACTTAAAATAATCGCAGAAGCAATACTTGAAGAAGAACAAAATGGCTTTAGAACGGGGCGATCAACAACAGATAATTTATTCATATTACAGCAAATATTTGAAAAAAGAAGAGAACATAACCTACAGACGCATGTTGCTTTTATTGATTTTGAGAAGGCATTTGATCGTGTTGATAAAGATAAGTTATGGAAAATAATGGAAATACATGGCTACCCCGCAAAATTAATTTATGTGATAAAAAGTTTGTATGCAAAGTCTCAAATTATAATAAATATAGGCATATCAAAGACGAAGCTATTTTAATAAATAGAGGTGTAAGACAAGGGTGTAGTTTATCACCTACCCCTTTTAATCTATATATTAATGACATCACCCTCCATGGTATCTTTACCTTGTCGTGGTGGAGTGGCTTGCGTGCTTAAATGATCCTGAGAGCTATGCCGGCGGTAGCATTGCTGCCGATAGGGTTACCCATGCCGGACTGGTCGAAGGTGATAAGCCAGACGAAAAGTACCTTGGTCGAAAGAGTGACGATCTTTCACCGTAAAAATACAACCGTCAAGAAATGCGGACATGGGTTCATCTGGGGTAAAATTTTCCGGAGGTCAAATAGTCCCCCATTCGCCCGGAGAACCGAATGGGGGACTATTTGACCTCCGGAAAATTTGTTATTGTTATTATTACTGTTATTACTGTTATTATTATTATTATTATTATCACATTATTATTATTTTTTTGTTATTATTTATTATATTATTATTATTATTATTATTATTATTAATACTGTTTTTATTATTAATATTATTACTACTATTATTCATCACTATTATTATTATCATTACTATTATTATCATTACTATTATTAACATTGTTATTATTATTACTACTATTATTATTACTGTTATTATTATTATTATTATTATTATTACTACTGTTGCAATTGTTATATTACTGTTATTATTATTACCATTATTATTACTATTATTATTGTTGTTTATGATTATGATTATTTATGATGATTATTATTATTAATATTATTATTACTGTTATTATTATTACTCTTATTACTATTATTATTACTGTTATTATTATCATGGTTACTATTACTATTATTACTGTTATTTATCATTATTACTGTTATTATTATTACTGTTATTATGATTATCATTATTAGTATGATTATTACTGTTATTATTACTGTCGTTATTATTATTAGTTATTATTATTATTATTATGACTGTTATGATTATTCTTATTATTATTACTGTATTATTATTATTATTATTATTTTACTGTTTTATATATTTATTATTATTATTATTTTTACTGTTATTATATTATTATATTATTATTACTGTTATTATTATCATTATTACTGTTGTTCTTATCATGATTACTGTTGTTATTATCATTATTACTGTTGTTTTATATCATTATTACTGTTGTTATTATTCATTCTTACTGTTGTTATTATCATTATTACTGTTGTTATTATCATTATTACTTTATTATTATCATTATTACTGCTATCATTATCATTATTACTGTTATCATTATCATTATTACTGTTATTATTATCGTTATTACTGGTATTATCGTTATTACTGTTATTATTATCATTATTATTGTTATCATTATACTGTTGTTATTATCATTATTACTGTTATTATCATTATCATTATTGGTGTTATTATTACACTGTGCAACACGGAATTTGCCCTTTTTATGAAAATAGATGTATTAGGTAGACGTTTTAATGGTAAAAACGAACCTATAATTAGATTTTGTCTATCACGTACCTTTTTTTCAGAAAAACCAAAAAAATATATGTACTTACGAATATTATTTTAGTCTAACATGTATTTCACATTAATTGAATCTCCCACTTTCCACATACTACGTCAATTTCGTGTTTTTATTTCTTAGGAGATAGGTCGACATCTGGTAATAAATATTACAACTAAATATTAGCACCCCATCCTGTGCTGCCATCTGTATTTAGCATTTTATAACTAATGATATTTCATTTATTTTCAGTCTGTAGTTGATTTCCTGTTGGTGTTCAAGGAGTGAGCTAATGTTTCATAACTGTGATTCAGAAGAGTTTGAAGGATAGTAATTATACTATAATGCAACGTCAGTGTAAAACTAATCCTAATTATTTTTGCTATGTATGTGGAGAACTAACCTTCAAGAGCCAAAAGTGTAATATTACACCTCTAGTTCGAAAGACATATGAACTGTATTTTGGATGCGTGTGGGAGACCAAGATAAGTCATTTGCACCTCACATATGCTGCAATTCATGCTCTAGAAATTTGAGAAATTGGCTACAAGGTAAACGCAATGCAATTAAATTTACTGTACCTATGGTTTGGCGAGAATCTCGGGACCATGTAACAGAGTGTTATTTCTGTTTGGTAGATATAGAAGGATATACTTCAAAATCCAAAGGGCAGATCCAGTACCCTAATTTACCTTCAGCCATCCGACCAGTTCCTCACAATGAACATCTTCCTGTACCTAAGCCTCCAGAACAGTACACCGTTTCAGAAGAAGACACATCCAACGTCTCAGGCTGTAGTAGTCCTACTCGAGATCCAGAGTTTCAGCTATCTATATCGTCTTTACCCTGTAATCACCAGGTGTTCACACAAAATGCCCTCAATGATCTCGTGAGGGACTTAAACCTTCCCAAACGTCAAGCAGAATTGTTGGGCTCTAGACTGCAAGAACGGAATCTTATAGATATCAATGTTAGAATAACTTCATTTAGAAAACGACAAACTCATTGTATTGAATATTTTTCTGAGAATGAAGGAATATTTTTTTTGCAACGATGTGAATGACTTATTTCAGGCTTTGGGACATGAACATAATCCAGAGGACTGGCGCTTATTTATAGATTCCTCAAAACTAAGTCTAAAGGCAGTACTTATCCATGTTGGCAATATTTTCCCATCTGTTCCTATCGCATATGCCATTCATACGAAGGAAACGTTTGAGGTTATGAGTGCAATACTAAGGTGCATTGAATATACTTCATACAAATGGCATATATGTGGAGACTTGAAAGTTATTGTACTCTTAATGGGTATGCAACAAGGGTACACAAAATACTGTTGTTTTTATGTGAGTGGGATAGCCGCGACAAAGCAAACCACTACTTTTGTAAAGAATGGCCTGCAAGACCAACCTATATTCCTGGAGTCAAAAGTGTTTCCCATGAACCACTTGTGAACCCTCAAGATGTCTTCCTACCACCTTTACGCATCAAGCTCGGACTGATGAAAATATTTGTGAAGGCACTAGAAAGAGAAGGACAAGCTTTCATGCATCTCAAAAATGAATTCCCAAACCTAATTGATGCAAAGATTAAGGAAGGAGTGTTTATTGGTCCACAAATAAGAGCAGTCTTCCAGGATGAAGACTTTGAAAATAAACTGTTGGAAGCGGAGAAAATGGCTTGGCTTGCATTTAAATCACTATGCACGAACTTCCTTGGGAATAAAAAATCAGCAGACTATGAAGTAATTGTAAGTGAATTATTACACTACTTTCATGTTATGGGATGCAATATATCTTCGAAACTACATTTTCTGGACTGTCATCTGAACTTCTTTCCAAAAAACCTTGGTGCTGTCAGCGGTGAACATGGCGAGAGGTTTCACCAAGAAATATCAGCCTTTTAAAAACGATTAGTGGAAGATGGAATGCAAGTATGATTGATGAATATTGCTGGTCAATCATCAGAGATAGCCCAGAAGCTATCCATAAGCGCAAACGATCAACAAAGACATTTTAATTTGGTGTTCTTTGCAATTGTTATGTTTGTCATTATAACTAACTTGTACAATTAAAAAGTGTCATTACAAAAAATTGATTGGTGATAGAAAATTTTGGATTTCAAAATTGAATTCAGCACATCTCAATTAGTTAAAATCACATAGTTTAATCTAAAGGACAGAAAAAAAGTGTGAAGAACAAGACAACTTTTTTGTTGTATTTATAGCAAATGTACATATGTACAAAGTGTCATTAAACAAAAAATTGGTGGGTGATAGAAAATTTTGGATTTCAGAATATTCAGCATATCTCAATTAGTTAAAATCACATTTAATTTCATCTAAAGGACAGAAAAAAAGTTTAAATTTGTTGCACATATTATTATTATTATTATTATTATTATTACTGTTATTTTTATTTTTTATTATTATTATTTTTATCATTATTTTTTATTATTATTATTATTATTTTTTTATTATTATTATTTTTATTATTATTTTATTATTATTATTATTATTATTATTATTATTATTATTATTATTATTATTATTATTATTATTTTTTATTATTTTTATTATTATTATTTTTATTATTTTTATTATTATTATTATTTTTATTACTTTTATTATTATTATTATTATTATTATTATTATTATTATTATTATTATATTATTATTATTATTAGTGTGATTACTTTTCCATTGGATTGCTATCTGAAATAGTATTATGATTTTAAAGCAACATGCTCTTGTCCTGATAGAGTGGAGGCGTGTAGGTAGGTAGCATTTTATTTAACGACGCTTTATAACGATTAAAGTCATTAGCTTTGCAATTAAAAAGTAAATATGAAAGGGCCGACAAATTTGCTCAGCGCTCTTTTATTTCTACTTGAATTTGTTTACGTGTCATAAACGTAAGCAGCAGTACGCACGTCTTTACTTCCCCACTCAGCATTTTTACGGTCAGAAAAAAATCGCCAACCCAACAGCATTTGAAGCATGAAACCTCGTAACCAGAGACAAACCTAGTGCTGGGATCGACTGAATGAGTGGAACTAAAACCAACATGACCCTACTATTACCTAGTTAATAAGATAAGACAAGATACACATATTACAGTTTATTGTGCCTCTCATTTATTTTATGCATTACAATATCTCAACTTACACAGTGTAAACGAATTCTATTGTGGAACGTTCTGAGCTGGTTCAGGTCTGGTCAGTGCTTGGATTCATGGAACTCGAAGTCACATGTTGTCATTATAAAGTATTAATTTCGTTTTAACTCGATTATCTTTATATACGGTACTATAGTTTGGTGTTGTTTCTGCCGTTTTTCTCCGCCGCAAACTTCAATCCATTATATTTCTCCTCATCCCATCTATTTATTCTTACAATAATAATAATGATGATGGTGGTGATGGTGATGGTAGTGGTGGTGGCGGCAGCGGCGGCGGTGGTGGTGTGGCGGCGCCTGTGGCTAATATTTTTAGTAGTTTGTTTCTATGCACTCTATCATGCAACCCTATCATACACCAATGCAACCATAATAATAATAATAATAATAATAATAATAATAATAATAATAATAATAATAATAATAATAATAATAATAAACTTTATTAGTCATTCAGAATACCTCTGCAGGCGGATGAATTACGAAGTTCTGTTCGTTGCTACACGTGACGTCATATAAGGCAGTGTACACTGTCAGCGTCCCACGTCCCATTCCCCTCTGCACTCATAGATAGCAGTGTCACGTGTTCTATTCATGCATAAACACGACTGCAGTGCCCTCCGTCAACAACTGCGCTTACTCCTTAAACGGGTAATACCTGTCAGAGTCAAGTCCTTGTCTACCACTCAAGCAGATTAGATAAAATATAGATTAATTTTTCTTACATCTAAATTATAACAAACATATATATGATTACATGATATATCTACAATACTATTATTATCTACAATATACTTGTTAACGTCAATATATGTTGAATTGCTCTATATTTAACGATTAAAGTATAAAACCTACAAGATAAAAAAACCAAAACTACTGGCGACATAGAATAAATTTAATTGTGGAGAAAATTAATTATTTAACAAGTAGTCTAATTTTATAAGTGTGGCTTAAAAGTGTCAAGTGTGCGGCTACACCTGATATATTGAGGGAATCTATTCCAGGAGAGGACAGGGGGCTACTGTGAAAGAAGTAGAACAAGAAGAGGTGCTGTGGAGAGGGATTGTAACGAGATGACATAGTGATAATGTTGTGATGAGAAGACAATTTATCAAATCCGGACGCCAGGCAACTGGGACTGTAAGAATACAGAAGCCTGAAAATAAGTAAAGAAGAGTAGGCCTACTATTGAGGTCCGTCGCTAAGCTGGAGCCAAGAGAGGTAATTGATGTGTACGGACATATGATCATGCGATCAGGCGGATGTTGAAAATTATAATAATGCACACATCACGGTGGAACCTATGCGACAAGTTATGTCATTACTGAATATACAGAGTGTAACAGGATCTCACCGACAAAATGATAGCGACGATAGGCCATGCAGAGAGGATCATTTTTTGTGAGGGAACATATAGTCGCAAACACGTCGCGTCGTTTACGAGTTACATGCAGATGAAGGTGTTCACCCGTAAGAATCGGAATTGAATATAAACAATTGTACACGTATCATTTTCTGACTATTTAACTCATGCCCCAAATGGGATTAAATGACCAATCGCATTTCAATGATTTTTTAATTACAACCAATCACAGTCGTGTTTCACCTCGAATTTATCAAACAAGTTTATCATATTTAAGAAAGCTCCTCCTTTTTAAACATTCTGAATAGGTCATAGCATTATTTTGCAGTGACTGACTCTCTAAGAAATACGGCTACCAGATTGTATATATAGTGCACGAATGTCAGTTGATAGTGATTGCGGTAGATAATATAAAACATTTGTAGCAATTGATTTATACCACAAAATAAAAAGAAACCACTGTTTGCACTTTCTTAAACGAATTATATCACAGGAAATAACGTTGAAGAAAATTATAATTGACATATTTACATCATAGAACATCAGAAATTAATTCATACCTATAATGTCGGTTATAAATTTCTCCACTAGGGTGCATTCTTACAATATTTTCGATCCTTTGGCAATAAATAATATGATCTGGCTGCAGTGGTGAACAAGTGTAACAATCGTTTCTAATTAGTTTTCAAACATCGCCGTTTACATTAAATAAATAAATATTTTAAAATAACTATATTTAAATAATTATTTGTGAGTAAACAGCTTAATTTTATTTGTTAGATAGTCCTAACAAATTCCACTCTTAATTTCCAATTTATCGATAATTTGGAAATCACTCGTGGCATTACTTATGAAAAGACATGTTTTTATAATAAGTGTTCAAACAATAAGTGTTTTGACGACGTACTGACCGATCATTCCTGCGATCTATATCAAACATGCAATGAGGCACAGGGTCGACTGTTTTGTATAAGCCATCAAAAGCTCATTTAAATGTGCATACTCCTTCCAGAAACTAACCATGGCTTTTTTTAACACTTGATAGCTAACTTCATTGAGATGTTATATTCACTGATATAAATGATTCTACAATTTTTCACAAATAGAAACAAAATATCAAGAGTACCATCAAATAATATTACGTAGCATGGATACATATGAGCACTATTCTCTTTGTACTACAATTAATGCACAATGAACAAGATATATACCGGTACATTAACAGATGGGAAATATAAAGTGTGCAAGAGATCTAATAATATTAATGTTCGTGCATGGTGAAAAAAGAATCGAACTTCAGCACCCTTTTCCGGTAACGAGAATTACTCACATTCTATTCCAGCAAATTGCACTGCTGCAGCCACGATGTTAAAACCTCAGTCTTACTTTTTGAGAGATACAAATCTCGTATGAGATCATGTAACTAGTTTCGATTTATCTTGTGTAGTTCCATGGATGGCACATTTACAAGAAAATCTGGATCCTTTGATGCACAGGGTTAAAGGAGACCCACCACTGCTTTTTTTCCTCCTCTTCCCCAGAAGTAAGGTTGTAATCTTTTGGCAGTTCAGGTCATGGAAGTTCTTCCCCATGTGGTACTGAACAAATGGTAGAAGGAATATTAGGATACATCAGTGCCCGCTTTGTCTTCTTAGAAATTCCCAGGTTGATTGGAGAAATCATTAAATTTAGCAGTCACTTGCACGGTTGGTTGACGCCCTCCAGATCCTGGGCACTGCGAAAGACATTGGGCGCCTTTTCTCATTAATCCAATTTCTTAGGTTTCTGGCACAAGTGTTGCATAGTAAATGAGGAGCCCAGGTTTTGTCCTGGTCCTCAATCTTACAACCAAAATAACAGCGATAGACTTTGTTTTCTTTGTAGAGACTGTCTTTGTGAAGAAAATGTCACTCCTCCACACACATAACAAAACGTGTTACACAACTCTCAGCATGTTAGTTCACATTAAACAGCTGGAAATGTAACGTCCTACAATATATATTCATAATCACCAAAACGACTGACCAAATGACAGATACATTAGAATCAAATTGAGTAACATAACAGATAAACGTAAAAATCACAGAAACAAGGATAATTTACATATTCATTCAGAATACTGAATAACGAAGAATATTACAAACTGTAAAGGAACCATTTAAAAAAGAGTGTGTGGATTTGTAACTTCATTGCTGTAATTATTTAAAAAAATATAAAATCTACATAAATTTGCCTACTCTCACAAAGCTATGTAAAATGAAAAATGAGAGCTGATTTTTATTTTTTTTTCTTCCATATTTGTGTTTGGCACAACGAAATGGACCACAATTGGCAGCTTTTATTTAATTTACATTTTCACTGTTGAACAGTGTAATGTAAAATAGAGAACATCTTTTGAGAGTTGTTTTTCATTTGTGTTTGCCTGATTAAAATTGGGTGTAGATAGTCCAATATCGAGTACTGAACAAGAATAGCCATTATAGAATATTATATTATTTATAGTAATGTTTTAAAGTGTAGATATGCAAATGTTGTGAGCAGTCTTTATTGTTCTATTAGGATGGCTTGTGATTTTTTAGGATTCCAATTTAGACCGAAACTTGAAGAACTGTCAAAGGTGGACATGTGATCATCATTTATTTTCGTCAAGATGTTATAGAGAGAATCAGGAGGTGATTGTAGGTAAATTTGAAGTTCGTCAGTATAGAGATAGTAAAGGCAATGCTTTATTACTGTTGATGTAGATTGAGAAAAGAAGAGGTCTCAGAACACTGCCCTTCGGGATTTACCACGCACGTTGCGCCAAGACGAGGATCTAGAGTTTAATTAAACATATTGTTAGCGCCCATGTAATTATGATTCGACCCAGGTTACAGTCCTATCAGACAGGTGTATGTGCTTGAGCTTTATTATAAGTAAGTCGTGGTCTACAGTATCGAAATCTTCCTTGAATTCAAGTAAGGATAAGAAAAGTTAATTCTCGTCTGCCCATGGCTTCACGAATATCGTAAGTGCTTTTTAGCAATGCTGTGGTTGTGCTATGACGAGATCTGAAGCGGGAAGACTAGGATTAATGTGACATGTCTGGTTAGCTAGCATCCTTGTATGTCACATATATTAAATGATAAAGGCTTCATCTCATTTCATCGCCTTACTTGGATTACGGACAAGAATAGAAGTTCATTCTCCTATTTAATATCTAGAAATATTTCCTTTCGTTTTTTTAAATTGGGGTCACATGAAAATCTCATTTAAACGCTTTCCAATAATAATTAGGACTCAGGCAGCAGATTAGTTGTATATAAGTATTGAGACATCCTGTGCACATCAGAACAGATATATTTAATTCGCATAGGAGAAGTTTTTACTGTTTTTTAAGGAAGAATATTTTTATTTTTTGCAATTTCTGTGAAAAAATATAGTGTTCTAGTACTGTTCCTTGCAGAATGCGCAGCAAAAAATATGGAGTTATGGGGTAAATATCCGTAGTTCGATGTGTACTCTGTTATAATAATTTAAGCATATGTTATCTCTACATAGATAATACTGATCCAATGTCTCAGCCCTAATAATAATAATAATAATAATAATAATAATAATAATAATAATAATAACAATAATAATGTTAACAATAATAATAACAATTTCAATCAAATATTTGGAGGATGAAGATGGCCTAAAACTCAATGGCGAAAATAAGCTGTTAGTTTATGCTGATGAAGTATTATTTGACAATAGCGGGGAGACTCTAAGAGTCAACAGGTACATTCTATTGAGTAACAGTTAGAAATTGGGACTGGAAGTAAAAATCAATAAAACTAAATATATGGTCACACATAGAAATAGGCCTACATTACAAATGGAAATGGACAGTTCACGACAAATGAGGGAAATTTTGAAGAAGTGGCTGAATTCTAGTACCTATGAACAATAATTACATGAAAAAGCAGGAATGAGGCATCTCAACGAAATTAAACGTAGCATCAAATTCTGGAATTATGCATTACAGGGACTCTTGTCGTCCCAACTTCTCTCAAAAACATTAAACTGAAAATATTTAAAACTGTTATTCTCCCAGTTATGTAGTGAATCTCGGGTAATGTGGACCCTTCTGTTTGAGTGGACCCTGTTAATATCTTATTTAATTGGAGCTGTCCTCGAACAGAAAAAAATTAACTTCTTCCCCTTATCAACTTTGATGGGTTCAAGGCCAGTTTATTTTATTCTTTGTGCGATGAAGAGTTTATTTGTGATATTTATAAAAATGACTACTTTAAAAGTTTTTGAAGCTAAGAATGAATTCTTAATTTCTGCTATTGAATATAACAAATGTTGTAAAAAACTCATATATTATACCATGTATATGCTGTTTTAATATACTGACGGGTTTGGTTTGATATTATTTGACATGGTGGCTGTATAAAGTAATTAAACTTAACAAAAGAATTCGGTTTTAATATGGTCCTCGACGACCTGCGTCCACTTTACACGAATACGTATATTTTATCAAAGAGGATGCTATCTGTAAAATCCACTCACTTAATTAATTTTATTTTATATACTTGTAATTTTACTAAGTCCAAAGACCGTCGCTTTCTGCAGTTGAATGAGTGTGAATGTTTGTAACGAATCGTGTCACTCAGCCTCTTCTTAAATGAGTAACCAAGTAATTAATGAAATATGATGATAATTAAAATCACAAATATGTTAAAACACTGCTATATGAAGTAATTATCGGATATATACGAAATGTATACTCATTTCAATCGGGAAATCAAATGCAATTTGATTTTGACATTATTAAATGGGAATAAAGTGATAGAGAGAAGTTGAAAGGTCAAGGAATAATTAATCAGTTAGTGAGAACGAAACACAGAGAGCCCAAAAAAGAAAGTGGACAAGTTTCGCGTATATGCCACAAGCGCCGCTAGTGTAGAACAACTAACGACATCTAATTTTTTTTCGATTTTGTTCTGTTACTAATATGAAATTCAGCACCGTCTGGTGGTAAAATCATGAATTATAATTATACAACACCATCTGGTGAATAATCATGGAATTGAACTTTTATAGCAATAAATAACATTTTAATTAATCTTAAATTATGGAATTATTTCTACCCAGCCTCTCAGATCTAAAGTTTTTTTTACAGAAAGGAAGAATGGAAATAAATAAAACATGTTAATTTATTTTCGTTTTTCAAATTTAAAAAATGTGCATTATGAGCTCTTTTAAATATGTACAATTGACCTACCTCCTTATTCTCACATACATATTTCATACAATATTTATTACAAAACCTTAGCCATGTCGTAATCTGAAATCCATTATAAAGTCATTCACATTTTAAAATGTTTTATTAGAAATGGCTGTACACTAACATAATTATTCATAACCTAACAAATCTTAGAATTTTGACTTCTAGTAGGTTTATCTTCGAAAATATATTCACATTAAAAACGTAAACAAGTTTGAATTTACTTACAAATTAGAGTAAAATAAAAGCTAAGTAATGATTTTTAACTTTCGATTATATATAATTTTTACAGTACCGTCTACATAGAACGAAAAGATAGCAGTTAAAAATTTGAATTTACAAAATGACTAATTTCCCATAAGCCCGAGTGAACACGCCGTGTGCCTTGCATTTGTTTTATTTAGTTACATATTCTGTTACTACGAAACAGCGCTACCATTGTAGTTTGCTCATTTTAGTTCATCGTAAACGACCGAATATTTTTAGATGTCACTCCACTCAGTTTTCCCTCTATTCGGGTGCTCTGTGAGAACGAAAGACATTTAGGAAGGTAGACCTCTTTCCCAGCGTCAAGTGAAAGCTTGACAAGCGGACATAAAGGGTCCAGAAAATTCTGCAGCCCTATTATTTCGCCAGATTAGCGAACGCTCCTTTGTGTAGCAAACTCATGTCATTGAAGACACCACACTTGTAGACAGCTAAAATACAATAGAAAATGTATTACGGGAAACTTTGTAAACCCAGGACGCAGGTGTTTTTACAGAGAGATAAAAATAAATTAAGCGCGAAATATCAGAGAAGCGCAGGTACGGTTAACGAACCGACCTGAGATTAGAAGCGAAGCCTAAAACAGACTTAGATCGGAATCTCCAGGTTCGAACTTATGGTAAAACTGTAAAACTAAAGCTTGGTGGCGCCATATCCTATCAGAAGCTGGCAAACCCTTCCTCGCATTTGAAAAATGGGTGATCCGCCAATCAAAAGGCCGCTGTTATTACGATAAGGTAATGACCTCACGATGATACAATCGCAGAGAGGGGTAGACCTAAGTTTCCTAATAGATGAAAAGCAATCTATAGTTAGTAATTAACAAGTACTCGCGAAGATGAATATTTCTTCATAACTTGACGTTAATAAGTAATCAACTACTTGCCGACTTGAAATACCTCTTCGTAACGAGATGTTAGTTGCGCATAACTCACCAACAACTTGCAACAAGGGACTTGTAAATTACACTGAGCAACAAAAAATAAACTTTTTTTGTCTCAGAAAAAAAATGTGATTCTAATAGTATTTTTTCTCCTGAATTCAAAACATGAAATCTGGTTTTCTCCATCACGCAAGGTTTCCGAGAGACAGGAATTTATAATTTCAAACACTTTAATATTTTCTACATTCGTAACTACACAATATTCGAACATTCGGACTCACCTAGAAAGTAAGAAATGACGATTTTCTGCTATATTTCGCCTGTGGAGCATCCCTCTTGATGGTCCAACAATAATCGGCCAGCATATTAGGATTCCATTTGCCTTGATATATCTTTTCCATAGCTGAAATCTCCTGATGAAAGTGTTCCCCGTGCTCATTGCTCACTGCGCCAAGATTTTCCGAGAAGAAATCTAGGTGCGAGTGCAGGAAGTGTATTTTTAAGGACATATTACAGCCCAAATTTTTATAAGATGTTATAAGATCATTGACAATATCACGGTAATTTTCCGCCTTTCGATTTCCCAAAAATCTGTGAGTAACTTTTTTGAATGCTTGCCAAGCTGCTTTCTCCAGTGGATTCAATAGTTCCTCAAACTTCTCATCATGCATTAGTGATCGTATTTGTGGACCCACAAATATCCCTTCTTTAATTTTTGCTTCACTAATTTTAGAAAACTTCTGTTTTAAGTACATGAAACCAGGAGCATTGCCCATGGCTTTCACGAAATTCTTCATTAATCCTAGTTTGATATGTAACGGAGGTAGATACACATTTTTTAGGATTACACAATGCGTCATGTTTGACATTTTTCTGTCCAGTGATGAATGATTCGCGTTTAGGCCATTCTTTTCTGATGTAATGGTTTTTTCTGTCCCTACTATCCCAAAGACACAAAAAACAACAGTACTTTGTGTAACCAAGCTGCAGACCAAGAATAAGTGCAATTACCTTCAAATCACCACAAATATTCAATTCAAGACTGCATATTGAAGCTTTGTCAATATAAATTGAACGTTTTCATATGTTTCTTTCATACTAGCAGAGTGAGCCACAGGTATTGATGGGGAATTGATTTCCATTATGCAGAAGCACTGCGTTTAAACTATCTCTGGAGGAATCAATGAACAAGCGCCATTCTGTTGGGTTATGTTCAATATCAAATGTCTCCATAAGAGATGAAATGTTATTACAAAACACTAAGCCACTTTCTTCAGAAAAATGGTCTTTAAATTGAGAATGACGACTACGATAAGTACATACCATTGTATTCTTTTGAAGTACATTCCATCCTTTTAGCCGGGAACCAAGCATTTCAGACTGGCGTTTGGATAACTTTAAATCTGCTATGAGATCGTTAAGATCTTCTTGAGTCAATAAATGAGGCTCAGATGAACGAGCTTTGTATCACCAAAGTCTGTATCACCAAAATTTATTTTCTTTTTCTTTCTTACTTCCATCAGAATCTGAGCACTCTTCATCTAATGACACATGTTCTGGAGGCTTCGGTATGGGCAATTCTTCGCAGTGTGGAACTGGTCTCATTTCAGATTGCAAGTCAGGGTACACCACTATATGTTTTGATTTTGACGTAATCCCTTTAATGTTTGTTAAGCAGAAATAACAGTCCGAGGAGTGATCTTTGGGTTCCCTCCAAATCATGGGGATAGCAAATTGCATGTGGCGTGTTCCATTCTTCCATGCAGTGAGAAGTCTACTACACGATAAACAACAGATATGTGGGGCCCAGGTCCTTGTTTGGTCCCCCACTTTACACCCAAAATAAAGTTCATAACACTTTTTTTACTAATGGAGTAAGGTTTCGCCTTTGGGACTTGAGCGTCACTTCACCACATATATAACAAAAGTTGTTAGGATGATTTAAACAAACTCTAGGCATTTTGTAACTAACAACAAATTAAAAGAAATAAATTTGTAAATATGTAATATACAATAATCCAGACACAACGCACTCACAATTACGTGTTTACTGCTATCTCACAACTAACATTGTTCTAATGAATGCATGCTACCCTAGATCATGTCTATACATGTCTGAACCTGCACAACAGTAGCAACGGTACCATTTGAGTTAGCTCATTTGGTTTTATTTTACAATGGACAAATGGACGAAAAACGTTTATTACAAAATAATTATTTAAATCCATTAATTGAAATTGAAATAAAAAACTGTGGGTGATGGAGAAATTTCGAATAAATATTTGAAAACACGATAAAAAAACTTCATTAAGTACAACTATTGGTACTCATGAAACAAAAAAATCATGTTGACCAGTGTTACTTGCAATGTTCCCAAGTCTAGAATCATAATAACTTCACGGGTTTTAAAACTTAGAAAATTCGGCAGTGATAGGCAAATCTGATATATCGTTCGGAAATGTAACTATCTTTCTCGAGGTCAGTGCCTTATTCAACATTGCATAATTGTATTGTACTACGTGTTCATAGTGTCTGAATAAGAAGAGTAAATAATGTATACTAAAATTCGTCTCGCATAGTCTTATGCCCGCCAGCATCATTTGCATCCCTGAGGAAAAAGAACATCAGCTCTACTCAAAATCCGAAGCCGAGCAATCTAATTTCTCAAACATCGAGAAATCTTGTCATTTTCCTGGCGCCCAAACAATCATTTGTATTACCTTTAAACCTAAAACAGAAGAACCCCATTAAAATCCTTCTGCATGTTATTATCAACAATATTTTTTCAAAACATTAAATAAATATCAACACTTTTTAATTACGACCAGTCATAAATATTTTCAGATTAATCTGTGCCTGTCTGTATAAATTAATAGAGTAAATAAACTTAAAAAATAGACTAATAGCTGAGGTGGACTCTGGGGTCCACTATATCCGAATATGAAGGATAAAGTGAAACTTTCTTGTAATGTAAAAAGTTTATTTATTATGAAGATGTTTCCATATTTGAATAACATAATGCTATTTCATAGTTACAACACTAATGATAATCACTGTAATTACATAAAATTCAAACCCCTTAATTGAACGAAGAAAAACAACGAATTGAATACAGGGGTCAAAATTACCCGAAGTTCCTCTATTATTAGGAAGCAAAGTATTGACTCTTACTTTAAGGGAGGAGAAACTATTACGAATATTGAGAATAAGATTCTTAGGAAAATGTTTGGACCAAAGAGAGACAAGCATAACATTCCAGAATAAAGATATTCATGAATACACTTGGACGTCTGCAGATGGTGAAACGCAAAAACATATAATACTGGATGATTTGTGATTGGCACACATGGAAGGCAAGTCAAGGACCTTCCAGGTCCGTCGAGTCATTATGGAATAATGTCTTCTCAACCTCGTAAGGACAACTGAGTAACGAGTTGGGTTTAAGGAGTAACACATTGTGGTTTCCTAAAGTAAAACTTAAATTTAGGTATTCCACTGGTAACATTTCATATTAAAATTTAATCATTTTAGAGTTGTATTATAACTAGAGAACATCTCACAACCATTTTCCTGAACTTATTTTATTTTATTTTATTTTACTGTAATGGTATACAGAGTGTAATTACATTTCCGTTACAGACTTGGATGACATGTAGTGAAGAATAAGACGGTTACGTTTAGTATAGGAGCCCATGTCCGGAAACGTACCGTTTTCCCGCTACAACCAAAAAAAAAAACACAACACGCGTTGTTCACTGTGACGCCTTCTGCTTATCATCTGGATCCAGTTACAAGAAGGGCTCGTTGGGACAACCATCGACGTCATAACAGATACGGTACCGCCGCAGCCATAACCCGCCCTAGTAAGTCTTCCTCGGTTGCCACTGGAGTCTTGTAAATCATGGATTTCATGTGGCCCCACTGGTAGTAATCAAGCGTGGTTAAGTCGGGAGAAATGTTTTATTTTATTTTTTTTATTTAGAGCCCCACCACCAACTCCGGATTACCTCGGGCATAATACCCTTATCCCCGGGTCTGCTCTATGCCCCTATCTATATCTAATCTTTATTTGAAAGTGTATAGTTGTTACATAAAATAAAAACAAAGTGTGTTTTGTTTGTGTATGTATATTAATGTGTGTGCACGTGACCGTGTGTTTAGGTGCTTGCTTATGTATATGTGTATGCGTGTGTGTGTAGTAGTAGTAATAGTAGTAGTAGTAGTATATTGGTGACGTTTTTAACGCCTCTCTTGTCTCCTCTGGTCATCGTTTCTTCTTAATCCCAAGACTCTTCCTGTGTACTTGGTGAGGGATTTGAAGGATTCCTTCCCGGTCCAGAATTCTAAGGCGGGCGGCCATTGTGATTCACCGATTATGGCTGCTTCCTCCAACTCCTGCCTGAAGACATTTTACTTGGTACATTGATAGAGCACGTGGGCAGGCCAAGCAATGGGACCACCACAATGTATCCACTGTTGTCCAAATTGTTGGTCCCGATGATCTCGGACGAGCAGCCCTCTCATCGCACCGAGCTTTGCCGCACAATAATTCCATGTCGGCGTATTCCGCAAACGTGTAGTTCACCGTGGTCAACAGCAACGCACTTCGAATGAAATGTAGTACGTACAGCTTAGTACAGTATGGACAAATATCACAAGTACAAACATCTCTGGTACAAACATCTCTGGGCGGATCACAAAATCAACTAAATAGTATGTAAACAAAACTGTAATGGGCAAGGGGCATGAGGTGGTCGGTGAATGGCGTACATAATGCCCTAATCTTGGCGTCGAAAATGCGGGAGAGTCGAACGTGTGTTCTGGTATTTTACACGTAACGGGAAAACGTACATTTCCGGATACATGTTCCTACGCTAAACTAACTGTCTTTGTCCTCACTATATGTCCTCAAAGTTTGTAATGGGAATTTAGTTACAACCTCATATTGCCATGCATTTTATGTTTATTTTTTAGAGATTGTATAATTTATTTATCTTACGACTAAATTACCTATTAGTCGATAAGTATTTAAACTCCACTACCGACATCTTATGATGAAAAAGTTGAAACTGATATATATTTTTAAATAATTTAATTATTAAAGTCGCTTAACCCCGAAGTCTTAATGCGACCTACAGTACCCACTGCGCAAGAGCGTGACACGAACAACAGTGATGGCTCAACTTAGTTTATATCCTGTTCTAAATCCACTTAAATACTGCAAACAAATTTTATTAATTAAATAAATATTATTTTACGAAATGTTTCTTCCTATAAATGATGCCTCCCAAACGTTTTGTAAATTTGTCTTGGCTTCTTCCTGTTATAAGATAAAAAACTAAAAATTAAACTGTACCTGTTGGCAGGTGCTGTCGTCTTGAACATTGTTAAAATAATGTAAAATTTTATTAACTGGAGGTCTTTCGGAATTTAACTTCCATCAACAGCAGGATGAGTATGCGCTGCTAGTAGTTAAGACGCTATAGACGTTGTTCGTAACAGGTAAATTTTTATTTTTTATTTTTTATCTTATGACTAATCACCTCAACGGAATTTTATATGAATTTGATTAGTATTGATTCATCCTGTTAACCTATTAAACTAAAAAAAGTAGAAACAGACAAAACAGACTTGGGCTTTTAATAAATTAAAACAATTCATTCCTATAAACCTCTAGATAGTCTACTAAATGTTAAAAATGTCTGTGTCTTGTGGTATTAAATATTTTATTGACGAAGAAAATTAATTGTGAATTCTGTTGCTGCTATCAAGCGTCTTGTGGTTATGCGAACGGATCCAAGTGAATATGTAACTTATTAATAGCATTACACACAGCGAACTGAGCGTAACTTATAAAATATTTGTGGCTATCCTGCCACTAAAGAACTGGCTGCTGTATGTGAAGTCATTTAATGCATTTTGCAGCTTTCCAGCCGCTCTGGTCGGTTATTCTTCCCTATTTTTACGATAGCCGTTAAACCAAGAATCGTGACTCCCGTGGCAAAGAAATATTGAAAAGGAAAAAAAAGGAATACACTTTAAATAGTGTCAGTCCCGATATGCGGCTGCATAGTTAACGAGAGTAATGTACTAATGAATAGATTAGGTATAATTATAATTGTGCAGAATACCACACTATTCTTTGTTTCTTACTCCTGGTTTAACCTCTCCATTTTATGTAATTTTACGTGGCACATACCACCCGTGCCTTACAGCGACATATCCTGTCGGCAGGTAATATTTTAAACTCTTTATCACATACCGGAATACATATTTTTGACCTCTCAACGACATAGAGGGCTTCTCAGATGAGATATCATCTCATTTATGGGGCCACCTCAGAGACAAACAAACATTTAAAACATTTACTCACACATTCTTATTGAACAAAGTGAATGTGATAAGGGATTGCGATGGCCGTTTAGTATTCGGAAATGATTTGGGCCTTAAAAATTCCCGACATTTGTCTTACAGGAGAGGAAGAAGCCAGAAAAAGAATTCATTCAGGAAAGTTGACCCAGCCGAGGATCAAACCTAGGCCCGCTGTGTGCGAGGCAACGACTTTACCCTGAATCCACAGCGGTGGACAGAGCTTCATATATATATATTTTTTAATTCCTCTGTACAATTATTAAGATTTAAAAGTTTTCTCGATTTAGATATCTTGTGTTGTATAAGACATGCAACTTAATAGTTGAATGCAGGCGTTCACGGCCGGTAATCATATGTTGACTGATTCCGGGTTATGTGGCCGTGGTCCGTTACTGGTGTTCCTACCAGACGTTTCTCCCTCAACTGCAGAGGGCACAGTCGAACCTCCGACCAGGAAACACACATAGAAGCACTCGCCACTGAAGATGCCCTCCGCAGTTGAGGGAGGAACACCAGTAATGGACCACAGCCACATAACCCGGAGTCATTTAACATCATGCAACTTAAAATTATAATGCTAAAAATATAATGCTAGATCCTGCGGGGACAATTTTTCATACTTGAACGGCGATGTACAATTGTCAAAAAATGAAAGTGACGCACTCTTGAATTGTTATTTTTTACAAATATGGATCGCACGGACAGTAAGCCGTATGTGCTGTTGACAGTTCGTTACAATAAGTTGATTTTTAAAAACAAAAAAAAAAAAAAAAAAGAAAACACAATAATATTACAATTAGATATCAATACAATATATTATACAATAACTTAGTTATGTATAATTATTAAGAATTAATGGCATTGCAATTAGCTAGCATATTTATTTATTCCTGAATAAGTGTTGTTCTTATTTTCCGCGTTTTGTCCAGAAATCTACCCAGGTTTATCAAATTTTCTGGGTTTACCAGTAACTCGTAGCATGCAAATCTTCCACGATTTGAATTTAGAAATCTTTCAGGTAATAACTGATGCCTCCAATATTCTAAATCGTTACATTTTCCTAATACATGTATCTCGTCTTCAAAGCTCCCGCACATATAGGACGTGTAAGTTTCACTTAATATCACGGTGTTTACGCACGTACATGCAAAGTTGAAGAATTATTTCAGAATTATAGTGTTTAAAAATAAGTAGTTTATAGTGGAACAGCGGTAAAGCACTCGTTTAATGACTCGAATGTTGTGAATTCTAATCTTGTTCAAGTTTTCATTTCCATTTTCTTATCCTTCATCAGAATATAAATAATATAAATATTAGTTTTGGAACAAAACAGCCGCATAACTTAGTGTTATTTTTTTCTTATTACATTATACTACCTTGCAAAGAAAAAATAAAATGGCGTAACCTCACATGTTGACATCGAAATAAAGGCGCATTTTATGACATTTTTTATTTCACACCAATAATTCAAGTGATTTGAAAAAACACGACTTAAACATGCATTTATATTATATTCTGATTATATTTTAATAATGCTATATATACTGTAACAGACCACAGGATAAACGAAGAATTGGAAGACCCAGGAAGCGATGGAGAGAACAGCTCTAAATTCTGAAGATGGAACGGATCAAGTGTTCCAATCCTTGAATCTCGTGATGATGATGAATACTATATTGTAACAATGCATGTAGCAGCACAGGTAGTTTTTATAACATTATAATCAAGGCAATGATTAAGGGATTGTTTTGTGGATGCAGTTAATCTCAGTGCAGGTGTTTTGAAAACAAATTACGAGATTATTAATTCATATTTTAAAGTTTTATTTTTTTAATTAATGCCTGGAAATAATATACGTATTAATAAAACTAAATAATGTATTTATTAATTAATCAATTGAGTTGGCGTTTACTTGATGAAAATCCACATTCATTAATTAATCAATTGAGTTGGCGTTTACTTGATGAAAATCCACATTCATTAATTAATCAATTTAGTTGGCGTTTACTTGATGAAAATCCACATTAATTAATTAATCAATTGAGTTGGCGTTTACTTGATGAAAATCCACATTCATTAATGAAATAAAAATGAAACTTAGTTTTATTTGATTTTCATATTTAATCAAATAAAACTAAGTTTTATTTTTATTTAATTAATGTATTTATTGTTCTTTAATTCTGAAATGTGTATTTCGTAGTAGCGAATGCTACTAAATTAAAACCAAGTAGACGTAAAACTCTTAAAAAAACTAACAATGTGTAGTTCTGAAGAACAATCGTATAATATGTGCTGTGATTCAACTTGGTTTCTCGGTATCCGAAGCAGCTAGGCGTTTTCATATCTAAGAAAAGACAGATCCACAGCGCAAACATCCACAGCGCAGAGGAGGGGAATGATAGGAGAGTGGACAAACAAGGTAGGAATGGCACTGTTCTTGAATTCAGCTGCTAAGAATGGAAGAGATGACGTTACGTTGCATATGAAAAATGTATTTTCGGTACAAGGTGAAGGATTATATTAAATGAATGAATGAGAAAGGAAATGACTCAAAGGGGAGGAAAGGGTGGGTGGGGTGTATTGGTGATATTAAATTCGGAAAACGGGAGAACTCCGAGAAGAACTCGAAAAATCCCGGTAAGGCCCACCACTAATACCCCACTGGAACCGCCAGGATTTGAACCCTAGGATCCCAATCGGGATAGTTGCGCAGGTATGTACCCAGACAGCAGCGATAACACTAGAACAAACTTTTGTTTTAATAGCGGGCACTTTCACTTATATATGTGTGCGTGTGTGTGTGTAATTGAAATCTGAGGCATATAAAACAACAAGATATTAGTTTAACTACAGAAATTAAGCTGCAATTTGATATTGGAATTAATTTAAATACCAACATAAAATAAAGAGTAAAAATTATGGCATCTTTACCTTGTCGTGGTGGAGTGACTTGCATGCTTAAATGATCCTGAGAGCTATGCCGGCGGTAGCATTGCTGCCGATAGGGTTACCCATGCCGGACTGGTCGAAGGTGATAAGCCAGACGAAATAAGTACCTTGGTCGAAAGATTGACGATCTTTCACCGTAAAAATACAACCGTCAAGAAATGCGGACATGGGTTCTACTGGGGTAAAATTTTCCGGAGGTCAAATAGTCCCCCATTCGGTTCTCCGGGCGGGGACTACTTCAGGGAACCCATGCCAAAGGTGCATGGAAGCTTCTTGTAGGAAAGCCAGAGGGAAAACGCCCAGTTGGTAGACCAAGAATGAGGTGGGAGAACAACATTAACTATGATTTCAGGGAAGTAGATTATACAGGGAATGATTGGAAAGCATTAGCTCAGGATAGGGATGTATGGAGAGCTTATGTCCGCGCGGCCATGAACCTACGGGTTCGATAGTGCCAGTGAGTAAGTAAGTAAGTAAAAATTTAGGCATATAATCGAGAGAGTTAGATCAGGCTGTAGCGTTTGAGACTCGTATTCGACAGTTACCGATTTAAAATCGACTAATTTTAGATGTTTTTTCTCAGTCGACGAGGCAAATGCTGGGTTAGTATTTCATTACCAGGATTCATTTCATTATAATCACAATTTAATAAAATCTAATATATAAAAATGAATGTTTGTTTGTTCGTTTGTTCGTACTTTATGCGCGGCCATACCGTTGATCCGATTGTGATGGGACTTTTTGCAAAATGTTCAGGAGATTCCCGGGGTGAACATAGGCTATAAGAGAGTTGCGATACTCAACTCCTACACCCATAAAAATCGCCCTTTGTAGTGGAAAACATGAAAAAAAGTAACTCTTTGGACGCTTAAATGGCTTACGCTGCCTAAACCATAACAAACACACATAATTAATGTACACAGAATTGAATATCTCAAAAACCTCTACAAAAAAGTCCGCGACAGCATATGTTTACCTCTTACGGATAACCCACAATAAACATTTTTGTCTTTCATTGATGCCAAGAAGATCGAGAAAAGTACATAGATTCCTGTGCAAGCATAGTACATGGCGGGTATTATTTTACGGATAACTCACAATAACGAATTTTGTCTTTTAGCTCATTTATGCCAAGAAGATCGAGATAAGTAGACTCCCGGGTAACACCGGGTAATCAGCACGGGGAATCTTAAAACAATAACGATATACATTTATAATTATTTTTCATTTTACTTATTTAACTAATCATAAGAAGTACATTAATGTTCGTCTTTCAGCTCATTTATGCCAAAAAGATCGGGATGAGTAGATTCCCAGACAACGCCGGGTAAACAGCACGGGGTATCTAAAAATAATTACGATATAAATTTTTGCATTTACTTATTTAACTAAACACAAAACACATTAGTTTTCATATTTCAGCTCATTTATGTCAACAAGATCGGTATAAGTAGATTCTCGGGCAACGCCGGGTAATCAGCACGGCGTATCTAAAAAATATAAATTTATAGTTATTTTTCCTTCTACTTACTTATTCAACTAAACATAAAAGCACCTTAATTTTCATTTATTTAGGCGTAGCAGCGCACGCCGGGTATTAGCTAGTAAAAAATAAACATGAGTTAATTCCATCACAAAAGTAAAACATGACAAACACAACAATAGAAACACACAAACTATTGAACACAGATATTTAAAAATAACGCATGAAGGGTGATAAGACGCAGTGAATACCGGTAATTGCACACCTGTTTCTGCTCAATTATAATTGGAAAGAGGTTGCAGTAATTAATAATGGAGTTACCAATCATAAATCGATTACCTTTTTATAAGCAACTTGCAGGTTCCAATGTAATTACGATCTAGCCTTCAATCAGTTTCTAATTCGCCAAACTGATCTACATAATGAACCACTTAGTTTTTTTTTTAATTGAAGACTTTCCCGGCATAAGGACGTAACCAATTTTTAAAAACCATTTTAGATGGAAAGCGATGTTATAACAAAACTCAATCCAGTGACAAATGCACTTAGGTTTTCCAGGTTCTCTCGTCCGCTATTAAATTTCATTGAAGCTATCGATTGCATGCTACAATGTGGCTGTATTTTTTATCATCATCATCATCATCATCAACAACAACAACTACGAATTAAATCCATGTGGCTTGTTTCACGAAGATTCTCATTCAAAAAGTTGAATCCATGTCTTTTTCGGTCTACCAACATTCCTGTCTCCTTTAGGTTTGTAATTATATATAATTTTTGGTATGCGTTCATCTTTCATTCTTTGAACATGTTCTTTCCAGTTTTTTCTAGATTATTTTTTTTTTTACCCAAAAGTTTAAAAATATTTAGCTCATTTCTAACATCTTCACTTCTTCTTTCATCTAGAAGTTTGCAGCCAGCCACATCTCAGAAATCTCATTTCAGCTGCTTCTATGATATTCTCTTCTCTTTTAGTTAAAACCCAAAATTCACTACCATACAACAGTAAGGGGACTGCCACTGCTTTATAAAATTTTAGTTTTGTTTCCTTTCTTACATTTTTAAATATTCCCTTAATTGTGCCACGTATATAATTAAATTTATTAAGTTTGTTAAAAATATCTTCATTTTTAAAATAAGAGATTTCATAACTCAGGTATGGTTCACTGGTTCACTTTTTTATTGTTTAAATTATAAAAAGGAGTACGAATTAATATGATATATAAGTAACTTACCATAATTGGTTAAGGCAAAACGCTACAAGCTGGAAGGTCGTGGGTTTGACTCCGATTGAGTCAGGAATTTTAAACAGGTCTGAACTTTCTGACAGAATCATGGCCCTAGAGTCAACTAAGTTTCTAACAGATATGATGTGTTTTGGAGAAAAATGAGGGCACGTAGGGTTCACGACCTGGCTGATTTCATGCAGAATATGTGGAAAGTTAGGAACCTTAACCACGTACTGCCCCAAGGGCGTCCTGTGGTGCGACCACTTTACACGTTTTGCTAATATGAATAACGGAGAGTAGTAACGTATGTTAATTAAGTTATATTGTTAATTTTAGTGAATTTCGAAGGAAGGTTTTTCTCATGAAAATAATTTTAAAGTCGTTTTAAATATCTTCAACGATCATGACAAGATTATATATCGCTTCTTGGGGAGAAGTGGGCCACAAGTGTAAACATATAAATTGAGTTAAGACTACTATCTGTTATATAAAATGGTTACAAATTTATTTCTTTATGCTCACAAGTCATGTGCGAGAAAATGGAGACAGGATAAAATTGTGTCTATATAAAAATTAAATTTACTAGTTTTTTTAACTTTAATTGCGAGATATTGGGAACTAGACTATTTTACACTTGAGGCCCTCTTCTTTCCAAGGTGCGACATATATGAATCGATTTTATAAACCGCTCTAGCGGTCGCAATTTTGGATTTTCCGCAACGAAACTTTGTATATGTCATTAAATAAAGCGGGAAAGGCATTTCAAAAAACAACAACATCGTCCGGCAATTAGAAACCGGGGTTTACCTGAAAGCTGTAATTTAAAAATCGCTCTAGCGGACCCCATGTTTTATCGCAATAACCTGATTTGAATAAAAAAAGTTAGGCCTATATTCAGTAAACCAGCACAGTCGAACCATGAGTTATACTTGCTGAGGAATTAATTTACTTGACTCAGATCCTGCGTGACGAACTTCAACTTTCTGAAATATTAAATATAACGACTATTTAACTATAATTTTGTCTCTTCCTGTTGATAATTTTGCCTCTTGCTGTTTCGTAATAAGAGATATCTCCTAAAATTAACTTCTTTGACAAGAACATCGATTCAACAATGTACGATCGATATGGTACAGCAAAAAATGCCGAATGAAAACAACTTCAAAAATTACAAAAAAAAGTTAGTTCTGTTGCTCTAAAAATGTATTAAATGTTGTACAATGAATCTGCATTATTGTTAATAATTACATCTCATACAATCATATGTTATTGATTTTTCCCAAGCCCAAAGAGATTTAACAGTAAACTTACTTATAACTATACAGCCGGCTTAGAAATCGCCCGGAAGTAAGATCGGAATACATAACCTCACATTTGGTAAATATTAAGTATTATAATTGTTTTTAGCTTGTGATGTTGTATTATTCGCAATAGTCACTCCAAACCCAAAGCGAGGTTGAGTTTTCATTAGACAAAATCACTCGCGACTTTGTCGCTTGTGAATTTTTCAGAAACAACACAACCTCTAGTTAGATTACAGCTGACTATTTAACTCATGCCCCAAATGGGATTCAATGACCAATAACATTTCAATGATTTTTTAATTACAACCAATCAAAGTCATGTTTCACTTCAAAGTTACCAAACAAGTTTATCATATTAAAGAAAGCTCTTCCTTTTAACATTCTGAATTGGTCATAGCATTATTTTGCAGTGACTGACCCCCTAAGAAATACGGCTACAAGATTGTATATATAGTGCACGAATGCCAGTTGATGGTGCTTGCCGGAGATAATATAAAACATTTGTAATAATTGATTATGACACAAGAAAAAGAAACCACTGTTTGCACTTTCTTAAACGAATTATTTCCCAGGAAATAACGTTGCAGAAAAATATAATTGACATATTTACATCATAGGACATCAGAATTAATTTTAATACATATAATGTTGGTTATCAATTTCTCCACTAGGGTGCATTCTTACAATATTTTCGATCCTTTGGCAATAAATAATATGATCTGGAGATTAGAAACGCTGATTGTATTTATGTTGACAATTATAATTAAATTAAACTGGTCGAATTACAAACAGAGTCCCATTATTATTATTATTATTATTATTATTATTATTATTATTATTATTATTATTATTATTATTATCGACAAGAAATTTAAGAAGGAATAATATCAGAAACAGCACAATAAGGGAAATTATGCAAGTTAAAAAACATATTAGAAAAAATAGAAGAAAATCGTTTGAAATGGTATGGACGCCTCATAAGAATGGAAGAAGAGAGAATAACAAAGAAGATCCTTAATTGGAAAGTTAATGGAAGAAATGGAAGAGACAGACCTAGAGAACGTTGGATAGATGGAGCAAGGAGAAGTATGGAAGCTAGAGATTTCTAGGAAGAAGATGCTCTAGACAGGAATATCTGGCGACAAATCACTTGGATTTGAAGGAGAAACACTGTATTGTGGAGTATTCCTAGTGAAAATTATTATTATTATTATTATTATTATTATTACTATTATCATTATTATTATTACTTTATTATTATTACTATTATTATTATTACTACTATTATTATTATTATTCGTACTATTATTATTATTAGTACTATTATTATTAGTAGTACTATTATTATTATTATTAATAATGCTATGGAAACGGACAGCTAATGACAAATGAGGGATATTTTGAGGAGCGTGCTTAATTCAAATACCTAGGAACATTATTCACAAACAGGAAGGAGTTGCGTAAATTAATTAAACATAGGCTCAATTCTGGAAATGCGTGCTATTATGCATTGCAGAGACTCTTTTCATCCGAACTCCTTAAAAATTACGTTAAACTGAAAATACAGAAAACAGTTATTTTCCTAGTTATATTATACGGATGCGAAAGATGGACTCTTACTTAAAGGGAGGAAACATTATACGAGTATTTGAGAATAAAGTTCTTAAGAAAATTTTTCGACCAAAGAGAGATGAACAGACAGGTGAATGGAATAAATGTCATAACAGTGAGCTAAATTATTTTATTGGAAGTCAGATGTAGTAAGAACAGTTATGTCTAATAGACAGCGATGGACAGGACATGTGGCACGAATGGGGAATGAAATAAGTGCATAGAAGCTTCTTGTAGGAAAACCAGAAGGAAAATGCCCAATTGGTAGACCAAGAAAGACATGGTAGATTAACATTAACCATGATTTGACGGAAATAGATTATACAGGGGACGATTGGAAAACAGTACTCAGGATAGGGATGTATGGAGAACTTACGTTCGCGCGGACATGAATCTACGTGTTTAATAGAGACAGATAGTTAATCATTATTTATTGCTGCGCTTTTGTTATTATAACGTTTTTATAACGGAACTTAGAGACGGACTTTAAAAAAATTGACGTGTTAATAATACGTGTATTATATTCATATTTAATGTCCGAATATATGATCTAATTTCTCTATTTTTTCCACAAATTATAACAACTCTATCTCCCAGAAGGGGGAAAAATGCACTGTTTGATTTTCCTACTCAAGATTCTTCATTCTTCGACTCCAGATTATTTATCATGCCATTTCAAGTATTTATATTCCAGCCATAATTCAAACACACGATCGCATTATAATCTCTTACTTAATAGTAATGATCTAATTTCTCTATTTTTTCCACAAATTATAACAACTCTATCTCCCAGAAGGGGGAAAATGCACTGTTTGATTTTCCTACTCAAGATTCTTCATTCTTCGACTCCAGATTATTTATCATGCCATTTCAAGTATTTATATTCCAGCCATAATTCAAACACACGATCGCATTATAATCTCTTACTTAATAGTACTCAACGTAGACTGCACTTCAAACACTGTTTCCACCTTGAGCAAGTATAATTTCCCGCAACAGGAGATCAGGGAATGTCAGATATTTAAAGAAATAATGTAAATTTATATTTATATTTTATTCGATTTGAATACTTTATTTTTTTATAATGTTCCTAAGAACTCGTAGTTGTAGTCCCTACTGTATAATTTATTTTAATCTGCATTTTTTACATTTGTTTTACTGTTAGTTGAGTGTTGGACTCTTACTTTAAGGTAGGAGAAAATATTGTATCTGAGAATGCAGTTCGTAGGAAAAATTTTGAACCAAAAGGAGATGAACAGACAGGTGAATGAATAAGACAACATAATATGATGTTTATAGAAAACCAAATTTAATGAGAAGATACATGACTCGTATGCTGCGATGGATAGTGCATGTGACACGAATGGTAATGAAATAAAGGCATGAAAAGCAGTAGGAAAACCAGATGGAAAGCGTCTAATAGTTAGGTCTAAATGAGTTGGGAGAAGAACATTATCCGTGATTTGAGGAAGGTGAATAATTCTAGAACATTTACTCAGGATAAGGATGTACGAGGAGCTTATGTCCGCGTGGCCAGGAACTACTCGTATGGAGTTATTAACTGAGTGGAAGAGAAGGTCTTATGCCCTATCAGAATGTATAAATTATTATTATTATTATTATTGTTATTGTCATTATTGCCATTATTATTATTATTATTGTCATTATTGTTATTATTATTGTCATTATTGTTATTATTGTCATTATTGTTATTATTATTATTATTACTATTATTATTATTATAATAATAATTATTATTATTATTATTATTATTATAATTATTATTATTATAATTATTATTATTATAATTATTAGTTATTATAATTATTATTATTTTATAATTGTTATAATTATTACTAATTATTATCATTATTATTATCATTATTATCATTATTATTATTATTAGTATTATTAGTATTATCATTATTATTATCAGTATCATTATTATTATTATTAGTATTATTATTATATTATGATTATTATTATTATTATTATTATTATTATTATTATTATTATTATTATTATTATTATTATTATTATTATTATTATTATTATTATTATTATTATTATGTAATATTCATACGCGCGAAGCTGCTGATAATCGAAAACTTACCATTCTTACATTACTGGACTTTAGTAAAGCATTCGACACGGTAGACTTGGACTTATTGTTGCATAAACTTACAAACCTCTTACTCTCTGATAATGCCACGAAATGGTTCAATTCCTACCTTCATGAGCGCCAGCAATCTGTTATAGGAAATCATACATTATGTTCTTCTTGGTCCTTCCGTAAAGCTGGGGTTCTACAGGGTTCGGTACTTGGACCTTTGCTTTTTTCAATCTACATAAATGACATATCTAACTCCCTAAAGCATTGTAAACATAATTTATTTGCAGACGACATGCAAATCTACATCCACACAGACAAATATTCACTAAATGACGCTGTTGCCAAAATTAACGAGGATCTTGACTCACTAATGACTTGGACAGTTAAATATGGACTTGCAATTAAATCCTACAAAGTCACAATCAATCATTATGGGTCACCAGAGACTATTATCTACAATTAACCTAAACACAGTTTCGCATGTGTCACTAAACGGAGTTCAAATCCCTTATAGTGAGACAGTAAAAATTCTAGGAGTATTATTGACAAAAACTTAAATTGGAATACACAAATAAACCATACATGCAAAAACAGTCTTCTCAATAATAACATTCATTAAATCGTGTACGAAATTGTTTGCCATTCGCCCTTAGGAAAATGTTAGTAGAAACACTTGCAATGCCCCATTTTGATTATTGTGACACTCTTTTTACAGACTTAAATATTATTTCCACTCAAAGACTTCAACGTGTTCATAATTCTTGCGCACGTTTTATTTGTGGTATTCGCAAATTTGACCATGTTACACCATCCCTGGAACAATTATCGTGGTTTCGTCTAAGAGATCGTAGAACTGTCCATTCCCTATCCCTTCTTTATAAAATACTTCACACATCATCGCCTAATTATTTATCACGCCGCTTCATCAGACTATCCGACACACATAATCTTGACACTCGATCCCATCAGCACATTGTCCTTTATATCCCGCCTCATCACACTGTATATTATTCATTATCTTTTACGGTGTCACTTACCAAAACATGGAATTCCCTTCCGCCCTATGTCAGAGACTGTCAAACTATAACATCCTTCAAAAACAAACTAAAGAATTATTTAATAACAAACTAACTTATACACCTCACTGATAGTATTCTTTTAGCAATATTAATATATTTAATTATTCATGTAAATAATATTAAGAATAACAAATATTTTTATTTGTTTTGTTTTAAATATTGTATAATCGTAAAATTAGTTTTCTATATCTCATTATTTTCCTGTTTTTTATATACACTAGACAGGGACAATTTAATATGTCTTGCTTGTTTACATTTTATTAGTTTTAGTCTTAATTTTAACTAATATTAACTGGTTGTATTATAGATCGTAATATGTATATTAGATATTATCTTTTGATCAAATTTTTACTTAGTGTTTAATATTAGAGTTAATTAAGATTGTTATATTCTTATGTAATATATGTTTGTCCTGCTAAGTGGAAGAGAAAGCCACATGGCCTTAACTCCACCAGGCTAAATAAATCTAAAAAAAAAAACATTTTACTCCTGGTTCATTGTAGGTAACCCGTCCGCCATTCTCCTCTTAAGGTTTTTAATCACTGTATATTTTTCAGTAGAACGAGGAGCTGGCCCATTGCTACAACCCCCAACCTCGAAGACCGGGTAATTCATAATCAAGTTTGTTTTCCTCTAGCATTTAGTGAATCAACACGGAGCTACAAGGCAGAACCTATTATGTTTGGTTCGCCTCGGGTATTTCATTTCTGCGATTCCACATCTGGGAAGCATTCCCCTATACACTACCTGTTGAGGCGCTCGATGGGGGACTAACAATCCCGCACGGGTGGATAAGTGGAGTGAGGAGAAATATGGAAGCTGGAAATTTCAGGGAAGAAGATGCTTTAGACAGGAACCTCTGGCCACAAATCAATTTGGGCTGAAGGAGAACCACTGTAGTGTGGAATATTCCTAATAATAAATATTGTATTTATTTTAAAGACATTCAGAGTTCTCCACTCGTCACCCTGCAGACATCAAAACTCACGTCACATGCAGCTCGATTATCTACCGGGATGAGGTTGATGCAGCAGTGATAGGAAATCTCAGCTATTACGAGTATAGAGGAAGATTTGCCGTTGATAATGTAACACACTTCCTTCTACACTTTGAGATAGCAGAGGCATGTAGTCATTACTGCTTGCGTAACTCCATAGATAGAAGTTACAGATATTCAAGTCAGGAGACTTGGATGGACGTCCGTCGCCGTGGCGTAGTCGGTGGAGTCCCTACCTTCCACTCCGGCGTCCCGAATTCGATTCCCGGCGGGGTAGGCGATTTTTAATCTCCACCTTGGGTCTGGGTGTGTGTCTTGTCCTTGTGTCTATATGTGAGAATAACAGAAAGTTAACAAAAAGGTAAAACAATAAGGAAAACAATATTTAACAAAAAGGTAAAACAATAAGGTAAAAAAAAAAGATGGTCACTTTCAGAAGACATTTTCTTGGAATCCGTATTCCTGTCAGTTGTTTATCCAATTGTTCTTGAACATGGAGATGTTTTGTTTTGTTGGAAAAGTAATTCAATGTTTTTTTTTTTCCATTAAGGCAATTCTAACCAGTTTTTTTGTTTATTGTGTCGTCAGGTGTATCATAGTTAAATATTCAATTTTTTATTCAAAACAATTTTATAGTGAATCGATATGAATTTACTAACACACAGTTTTGATATTAAAAGAGGTTATACTCAACTAGTGTTTCTATAGATTCATCAAAATACATGATGTCCGGTATTTATGGGAAATGTGTTCTGAGCGAACAGTACCAACCAGTCTTTATACAGTAACTTTCGGACATTGACATTGAAGTGGCATGTAAATTAGAATCGTCCACTAACACGTAACTCATTTATGATGCAACAATTAGTGAATCGATAGTTCGTTATTATCTAGTCTTTATTGTATCACTAGAAATTTAAATCTCATGTGACTTCGTGAGAATGAATTTTTCTCTCTAAAAATTTAAAAACAATTCAGTTCGTTGTGCTGGAAAAACAGTTTATTGAAGCTAATCCCAATTAAGTATCCCTCCAAAAAGCACGAAGATTATTGAATCATTTTGAAACCACAGGTACAGTTTTGGACACAAAAATCCCGAATTCTAACGGTAAACAAAACTGAATAAAAATGGAGACAATTTTCATATGAAAATAATTAGCTAAACTAAGTTAGGTTAATAATAAACAATTTGTGTTCACCAAGGTTTTCAGAAATTTACCGGCCGATGTTCGATCTGTTACCCGTGAGTCATGTATCGAGCTACGGTCACCATATATATATACATTAATGGTAATGAATATGCACTCTGTATAAGATTTTATACACTGGACCATAGTCATCTAGTTCACCAAATTACAACATCAGACAATTAGAGTTGGCAAAATTTTCAACATAACCCCATTACGCGATAGGCCTAGAAGGTTCTTGGTCTAGCAACTGGCAGCTGACTACACACCCACATGTGCTAAAGGAAGAGGTGGAAATCAACCAGGCAGTATAAGGATGACATCTGGTCAGCATATCGGGTTCCTCAGTCATAATAGTTGCTTTTCTTAACCTGGAGCTGCTATGTATTGAAGGTATCTATTTTTCTCACGATTCTGGGTGAGCATCGGCCTCATAATGACCGAAATTCCATGAAAAATTATTTTCCCGTGGAGACTCGATTCAATGAAGTCCCGTAGCTCTGGAATAAGGCATGATGCGTTAAACCGCTCGGCTATTGGGCAGTACTTCAACTTATTAGCTTAGAATATTACTGAATATGATAAACCATGTGAGGAGTAATATGACACTGGTAGTAAGTAGTGATCTACTTTCATTAGCTGAAAATTGCACAAATAACATAAAATGCTGCATTTTTATTCTTAAAATTACCCTCCCAGCAATTTATAATTTTTCCGGAAAGCTCTTATTTTTAGCTATAATGTAGGGTTTCATGTTATACCATACTCTATTGAAAGTAAACATTTCTTCCTGTTCGCCTCGAGTTTAGACGCTAATGGATAGTTTCAGCGGAACATTGTTTTTTTTTTTCAACAGTTACCTGTAAATTTGTACATCAATGTCTGAAATCAACTTACTGAAGTAACGTTTTAAAACTAAGACGGATCACTTTAACCACTCTATGAACTGAGTACAAGCACTATAACCATCTTAGTTGTGTTTACCTTTTTATCATAAGGTTTATTTTTCACATAATGGAGTGTCCATAAGCTTGAATAGAAATTACTTTTTTTCTCTCTTTCTCCGAAAAATAAGCTAATAGAATATTTTCATGGACATCGGTAATATCATTTCACCTTCTTCAGTCACAGTAGGCTACAATATCTACTCCTTTCAGATATACGTACCTAATATATAAAAATGAATGTTTGCTTATTTTATTTTATACACTGTCATACCGTTCATCCGATTGTGATGGGGCTTTTTGCAAAATTTTCAGGGGATTTCCGGGATAAACATAGGCTATAAGAGAGTTCTAATACTCAACCTATACCTTTCAAACCACCCTTTGTAGTGAAAAACGTGAAAAGTTGCTTTTTGGACCTGACCTATACTATACTGACCTACACTGACCCAACCTAACCGAACATTACCTATACTAACCGGAACTGAGCGAACCTGACCGAACCTAACGTAACCTAACCGATCATAACTGAATCTAACCTAACCTCAATCTAACCTGAACCTAACTTGACCGAATAACGTATCCTAACCAAACCAAACATAACCTAACCTGAAACTTGCCTCAACATAACTTGAACCTAGTATGAACCTAACCTGAACGTAGCATGAACATAATCTTAGCCTGAACCTAAGTGGAATCTAGCCTGAACCTATTCACACCAGGTATTGGTTAGAATAATGCGTATATTCCCACAAATGCTCTTTCGGGTTTCGAACATGTGTAACTTGCGTTTAAATAAACTTACAAACATGAAACTGGTACTAATGGAAAGAGAAACTCAAAACGTTTTAAATAATCGATTGATTTGGAGTTTACTTGATGAAAATCCATATTTATGTAATTAAATATACATAAAATTTAAAGTTTTATATGATGCTTATATTTATTACAATATAAATTTGTACAGCTGTTTCGGTACTTTGTAATTTCTTCAGACATGATTACAAAAAAGAGCTGTTACAAATTTATATTGTAATAAATATGAAAATCAAATAAAACTTTAAATGTTATTTTTATTTAATAAAATCAAAAAGTTTTGGTTATAGTATCACAGTTGGCAACAATGACGTATAATTACACACAACATTGTGTATTGTTGAAAGTGACAAAATGGCTGGTGTAGAGGATATGCGAGCGTTCTGTTCTCGATTACCATGTCCATCAATCTGTAATTGTTGTTCAACGACATTATCGAACAAGATTTGGTGAAGATCCACCCTGTGGTCCTTCAATTCGTAAGTGGTACTCTGATTTTATGACAAGAGGGTTCATCTGCAGGAGGAAATCTTCTGGACGCCCGCCTGTAAGTGAGGCAACTGCAGACCGGATTCGTGAATTTTTACACGAAATCCTCAAAAATCAACCATTGTAGCTATTAGGGAGCTCTAAACCCACCGTATGGGAAGTTCTGCGTAAACGTCGTGTGCAAGCCACCTCTTCCACAGACCGTCCTTGATCCAAGAGGGCGCATCACAGCAGCCATCGAAATAGATGACCATGATATGCTACAACGTTTCTGGGTGGTAATGGACTACAGGCTTGATGTGTGTCGTGTTTACCAACGGAGATCACATTGAACATCTGTAAGGTACTGTATCCAAAACTGTGAGTTTCTCTTTCCATTAGTACTAGTTGCATGTTTGTAAGTTTATTTAAACGTACGTTACACGTGTTCCAAAACCAAAAGAGCATTTGTCGGAACCCTGTATAAAAAGTGCATGTTTGTTTGATCGTATTTTATGCGCTGCCATACCGTTCATCTGATTGTGATGGGGCTTTTTGCAAAATGTTCAGGGCATTCTCGAGATGAACATAGGCTATAAGAGAGTTGTGATACTCAACTCTTACACTCTTAAAAATTACTCTTTGTAGTGAAAAATGTTTTAAAAACAGCTTTCTGGACGCTTAAATGGCTTACGCTGCCTAAACCATAACAAATATACAAAATGAATGTATGCAGAATAGAATATCTAAAAACACTATACAAAAAAGTCTCCGACACCATACGTTTAGTTTTACGGATAACTCACAATAACCATTTTTATCTTTCATTTATGCCTAAAAGATGGGGTAAGTAGATTCCCGGGAAACGCCGGGTATTCAGCATGGGGTATATAAATATACTTACGATATGATTTTTTTTCCTTTTACTTAAACATAAAACACATTAATTTTCGTCTTTCAGCTCATTTATGCCATGAAGATCGGGATAAATAGATTCCGTGGCAAAGCTGGGTAGTCAGCACGGGGTATTTGAAAATAATTACGATATAAATTGTTCCTCCTACTTATTCAACTAAACATAAAAACCCTTATAATGTACGTCTTGCAGCTCATTTTTGCCAAGAAGATCGGGATAAGTAGATTCCCGGGCAACGTCGGGTAATAAGGACTGGGTATCTAAAAATAATTACGATATAAATTTACAATTATTTTTCCTTTTACGTATTTAACTGAACATAAAAATACAGTGTTAATTTATTTAGCCGTAGCAGCGAAAGCCGGTATTGGTTAGTATAGGCCTGGATAAAAAATTTGATAAAACCTTTATCTGTTTTAAAGATCTCTTTATACTTTCTACTTTCCACATTTTTACAACATTATTATTGATCGAAAATATACCAAAATCTTATCAGTTATTATACTGTATTTTATTTTATCTTAATAGGATACCATTATCTTACCTGTTTCCCTGGACACACTCAATAATCACTTCACAGGTATAACTACTACTCCAAAGGATAAAGAACAAACAATAAATGAATTATCACTGACAAATCAACCCGACAGAGAACATTTCCACTTCTCATATGTTACAGATTACGACGTAAAGAAAGCCATCATGCGAATAAAAACCAAAGCAGAAGGAACTGACCGTATAAATATTACTTTACTGAATAAAATAATCGAAGCTATACTACCTACAATAACTCATATTTTTAACTCCTCACTACAAACTTCTACATATCCCTCATTGTGGAAACAAGCCCTCGTACGCCCACTGCCTAAAGTTAAAACGCCCTCAACCCCGAACGACTTTCGACCCATTAGCATTTTACCTACCCTTTCAAAAGCTCTGGAACGATTAGTCCATAAACAACTGACTGACTACCTAAATGAACACAACCTTCTAGATCAATTTCAGTCAGGCTTCAGGACAGGACACAATACAAATACTGCTCTACTAAATATTTGCGAAGACATACGTGAAGCTGCTGATAATCGAAAACTTACCATTCTTACATTACTGGACTTTAGTAAAGCATTCGACACGGTAGATTTGGACTTATTGTTGCATAAACTTAAAAACCTCTTACTCTCTGATAGTGCCACGAAATGGTTCAATTCCTACCTTCATGAGCGCCAGCAATCTGTTGTAGGAAATCATACATTATGTTCTTCTTGATCCTTCCGTAAAGCTGGGGTTCCACAGGGTTCGGTACTTGGACCTTTGCTTTTTTCAATCTACATAAATGACATATCTAACTCCCTAAAGCATTGTAAACATAATTTATTTGCAGACGACATGCAAATCTACATCCACACAGACAAATATTCACTAAATGACGCTGTTGCCAAAATTAACGAGGATCTTGACTCACTAATGACTTGGACAGTTAAATATGGACTGCAATTAAATCCTACAAAGTCACAATCAATCATTATGGGTCACCAGAGACTATTATCTACAATTAACCTAAACACAGTTTCGCATGTGTCACTAAACGGAGTTCAAATCCCTTATAGTGAGACAGTAAAAATTCTAGGAGTATTGACAAAAACTTAAATTGGAATACACAAATAAACCATACATGCAAAACAGTCTTCTCAATAATACATTCATTAAATCGTGTACGAAATTGTTTGCCATTCGCCCTTAGGAAAATGTTAGTAGAAACACTTGCAATGCCCCATTTTGATTATTGTGACACTCTTTTTACAGACTTAAATATTATTTCCACTCAAAGACTTCAACGTGTTCATAATTCTTGCGCACGTTTTATTTGTGGTATTCGCAAATTTGACCATGTTACACCGTCCCTGAACAATTATCGTGGCTTCGTCTAAGAGATCGTAGAACTGTCCATTCCTTATCCCTTCTCTATAAAATACTTCACACATCATCGCCTAATTATTTATCACGCCGCTTCATCAGACTATCCGACACACATAATCTTGACACTCGATCCCATCAGCACATTGTCCTTTATATCCCGCCTCATCACACTGTATATTATTCATTATCTTTTACGGTGTCACTTACCAAAACATGGAATACCCTTCCGCCCTATGTCAGAGACTGTCAAACTATAACATCCTTCAAAAACAAACTAAAGAATTATTTAATAACAAACTAACTTATACACCTCACTGATAGTATTCTTTTAGCAATATTAATATATTTAATTATTCATGTAAATAATATTAAGAATAACAAATATTTTTATTTGTTTTGTTTTAAATATTGTATAATCGTAAAATTAGTTTTCTATATCTCATTATTTTCCTGTTTTTTATATACACTAGACAGGGACAATTTAATATGTCTTGCTTGTATACATTTTATTATTAGTTTTAGTCTTAATTTTAACTAATATTAACTGGTTGTATTATAGATCGTAATATGTATATTAGATATTATCTTATATTATCTTTTGATCAAATTTTTACTTAGTGTTTAATATTAGAGTTAATTAAGATTGTTATATTCTGATGTAATATATGTTTGTCCTGGTGAGTGGAAGAGAAGGCCACATGGCCTTAACTCCACCAGGCTAAATAAATAAATCTAAAATCTAAATTATCTGAGTATATGGTGTGAAATTAATTTATAAGATTTTATTACTATGTTTTTAAATACATCTTTTTAAATATTCCAGTGTGAGAAAAAAAACTGAATAAGTGAATGGAGAATTAGAGATGCACTCGCGGAATTGAACGCACCACGTTATTGATTCATAAGGACAATTAAATAACTATTGTTCTCTCATAAAGAGATAGTCTGAACCAAACAGCATACACAATAATCACAAACTGAGAGAAATTAGTTGTGGGAAGTTAGTACTGTATTAGTGAAATGAAGAAAGAATCCCGTAATGTTAGTGAAACGAATTTCTGCTTCACTTCACAGCTCTGAATTCTCCTTGTTCTACTCTAGTTCAAGTTGTGATCTTGAAACTGTCTGACTACAAAAGGATATTGTTGTTCATAACCCGAGATCGACAAATGCCAAGGTTTGTTGAGTTTGGGAGTAACGCTTTTCATCTGTCGCTCTATAAAGTTAGATACAGATTGTTCACACCTTTGTCTTCATTGTTTTTATTTCTTGTTATTGTTGTCAATTGTTAATACAATGTACGATTGTCATATGGCCACTTTTCTCAAGGTATTGCTGTGTCTGGTCTGTAAATTTAGCGTTCTCCCTTGTCCTAGATATATTTTGTATATTTGGACACCTGAAACTAATTCATTAATAGGATCGAACTAAGCTCTTCTGGTTACATAACATCATCATCATCTTCTTCTTCTTCTTCACTTCACGGGCTAGGCAAATTGCCTGTTCCGCCTCACAGTGGTTCTGTCCATCTTTTCACTGGCCTTCCAACATTCCTTGAACATCTTGGCTTGTAGTTGAATGCTGCTCTTGGTAATCTTGTTACATTCATTCTTTCCACATGTGTAAACCATTTCTCTCTCTATTCTCTGATTTTCTCATCCAATGGATATATATTTAACTCTGTTCTTATATCTTCATTCCTTATCCGATCCAATCTTGTGCAGCCTTTTGTTCTTCTAAGAAGTTCATTTCTGCGCTTTGTATTCTACATAACATATGATTCTAAATAACTATGTGGCTCTTTTGGTTAAACATTACGTTTTATGTTGACAACTAAGAGACCCGTGATTTTTCAGGGACTTTTTTCCTGAAAATCCTGGCATTTTCCTTAGAATTAAGGAAACCGCTGAAATACCGTGGGTAGCAAATACATAACTTTAGAACATATTTATATTCTTTAATTGTTTAATTTAGATGTTTCCTTCGTTTTATTGCCCTTATGATTAGAATAAATCTGGAGATTGAAATAGTAGAGTTAATTTTTTGTATACGCATTTAGGCCTACCTGCACATGTTCCTAGGAGTCAGTTTATGAGCACTGCATTGTAACAATTTTGTAATTGTATTTATGATTCTCACTTGAACTTGGCCAACATGCTTTAATAAGCAATTTGACTCATATGATGGTGACAAACTCCATTCAGAAGCCCCGCTTTCAGAAAACCTGAACCTGAACTTGCCAGCAGTTTAACATATTACACAAAAAGATATGAAAGCTTTAGCAAATACTTGCAGAGGTTAAAGATATCTTGTTAGAGAACTAAAGAAAACAAAAGTAGATGTGTCTCAATTAGCGGACTCGCGTTTGATTCCCGGAAAATTTAGTTTTTTGGTTGCGGTGTTTCAGGATTTTTCTTAGCTGTAAGACAAACGAAAATAAAATTAAGCAAAACTTTCCTGGACTATTTAACTCATACTCCAAATGGGAGTCAATGACCAATCACGTTTCAATTAATTTTGTTTTACAATCAATTACAGTTGTGTTTCACCTTGCTGTTTATCGAATTCTCTTTACCAGCTTTTGTGATAGAGGAAGTTCCTAATTTGTAATATTCTGAATAGGTCAGAACATTATTTTGCAGTGACTGACTCTCCAACAAGTACATAGAATATACGTAGGCAAGTAATGAACAGATTCCTTCGAACTATACATTTCATAATTGTGTGTTCGATAACTGTGTTTTCAAATAATGATTTTACTGAGTCGTTTACTAGAAACATACATTAATCACCTATAATGTTGATTATAATATACGCCTATCCAAAAGGTACATTATACGAAACAAATCACTGCTTTTAAATGAACTGAACTTTATTTGAAACAATATAAAACAATAAATATGTACTTGCCGCCATTTTATAACTGATCGGAGGCACGGCCTCCTGTAGTTTCAACTAATAAACATTGCTCACACTGTTAACGTTAGTCAGTTTTTTATAATGAACGCAAATGTTTCCAACAAAGATATTATTTTACTATTCTTTACTATTTTGAAAACACCATCGCGCAAAAAATAATGTACAACTCACGTTTGTGAAGTGTTTTACAGAAGCGAGTAAATGTTTAAAAACCGAGAGATAGCGCGATTTTTAAACAATTCCTCGCTTCTGTAAAGACCACTTCCTAACCTCGTATCGTAATGTATTATTGTAAAACTTTTTATTATTACTGTTCGCCAAATGTTCGATATTCGATCATAAATAACACGTCGCATTTTATTATATTAGACATTGTTAGTTTTAAATTGTATTAGACAATCATAAAAATACAGTGTAGCCTATACATTTATGTTGGCGTGTTAACTGATGATTAGGATGATAGCATTCTAAATTAGCACCCAGCACCGTGAAGAATTTGGGTAACTACAATTAATAGCGGCTCCACGTTGAAAAGACAAGCAATAACGGCTGGTGGACCCGACATGCTGACTATATGTCACCCCTACACTGGCAGGATGATCGTCTACGTCTGTGATTAACACATGTAGACCAACATGTATTATTTCTCTGTAGTTTAATTGGGAGCTTTGGCACTGGATTTTAGTGCCTTGCTGTTAAAAACGGCAGATTTTTTGGCCTTTGTACATCACGTGCTTCTGTGAAAGAAATTTAACTATTGCACCATGGAGTTTTTCCATAAACACTATTTTGCAGTTAAAAACTGTAGAACTGTTTCCAACTTTTTAATTGATATCACTAATAAAGAAATAAGGGAAATTATGGGTGTACAAGAGGAGCCGGACATCATAGATATTATAGAAAAGAAAATATTACAATGGTGTGGCTATGTCAAAAGAATGCCAGAGCAAAGGTTGCCTAAAATTGTTATGGAATGGATCCCAATAGAAAGGAGGAAGGGAGGAAGACCGAAGAAAACTTGGATAGAAGGGGTACAAGCAGCTATGAATATCAGAGGATTGGAGGAAGATCAATGGATGGACAGAGAGGAGTGGAGTTTGGTTTTCGGAAGACGGCGACAGCTGCCATGATACCGGAGGATGATGATGAACACTAAAGCTCGCCAATAACTACCAAACCAAAAAAAATCGATTGACAAACAGAGGATATAAAGGTACTTAACTGTTTTGTAGATGTATTGCTTCTCTATAGTTTAAATGAGAGCTTTGGCGCTGGATTTTAGAGCCTTGCAATTTTTTTTTTTTGATATGGCCTTTGTACAACAAATTATTCTCTGTAAGAAATTTAACTCTTGCACAATTGAGACTTTCCGTAAACACTGCATTGCAGTTAAAAACGACAGAACTAAATGTTTCCCATTTTTATTGTTAACACTAAAGCTCGTCAATAGTTACTAAACAAAATAAATAAATCGGTCGGCATACAGAGGATAAAATGGTATTTAACTGTTTTAATTTAGCCTATATATATATATATATATATATATATATATATATATATATAAACTTCGGTTTCATATTTATACACTTGAAATTATATTTAATTACATACAAAGTGATTCACAGTATTACAGACTTCTAAGTGTTGTAGAGGGGACTTAACAGATAAAGTTTTGATGAGGAACCCATGTCCGGAATCGTACAAATTTGATGTAAAATAAGTTTGAAGATCGGAACAAAATGGGCTGATATCGCGTGTCTTGTGTTTTCAGAATTACAGTATTACAGGCTTTTAAATGTTGTACTACAAGTGTGGTTCCATGTGGCTACCCTGTTATTCGTTGCACAAAGTGTACCTACGACGCATGTTTTCATACACACGCCACATAAGACCG